>WOUH02000041.1:447230-459680 GCA_009936405.2 Stevia rebaudiana | reverse complement strand
CCAAAAAACCTAAAACTAAACCCTAAAAGCTAAGATCGTAGAGTTTGACAAGACGGTTCCAACGCCGCTAAAATGAGTTCAATCGGAGTTCTTTTGAGGCGGTTATGAAGATTTTTGTAATCCCTCTTAGGTTTCTTAGAATAAGCTCCTTATTTAGTTGATCCTTTCCCTATAAACCTAAAGGATGATTTATGTAATTTTGTCTTTATACAATTATACCCGACCCAATTCAACTCAACTCAAACCCAAAACAATCAAGTTGCAAGCCAAATCAATTACCTTTTTACCCTTGGAAAATGTTTAACTGCTTCTCAATGATGATTGATGACCATAAAGTTTGAATATAGTAAAAAAGAACATATACTATGTGGATCTATAAGTAACCATACTAATAATACCCAAAACACTACTGAATTCTATCAACCGTCACCCAATTCGATTCATGAACCATATTTTCAACACCGATCGATTTATAATACTCTTTTTCTGCATTCAATACGCGATCTTGAAACATTCTCCACTCGTTTTTGCACCTCTCTCTCACCTGTCATAAAAAGATTTGACCACCAAAAGTCAAAAAAAAAAATTTAAAACAAAGGGCATATGTAATAAAAAAAATTCCATTCTTACCCCTTTCCATGGTTCTTTCCCATTCATTTCATTTCCCTATCAAGCAAAACAAGAAAGATTAGAGCATGATAGTAAAAACTCCCCTTTCAAAAAAAAAAAAAATATTTGTACAAGGGCAATTTGGGAAATTTTACTAATTACCTGATTCCCGAGTGAAGGCACGCCTTGATGAACAATCCATTGTGCATCTACAACTCCAATTCTTTCGTATGCAGGCTATATTATTAAAAAGAAAAAAAAAACATTCTTTTAGTAACACCTTGAAGTTTCTTAAAAGTCAAACAAACAACAAAAACAGGTTGTGAATGGGTTGACTTTGGTTATATTTTTATCTCAAATTGTCAAATTGGTAACATTAAAAAAGTGTTTTGATGCATAAAACACTTAAAAAAAAAGACTATTATGATTATCAAATAATACAACTTATCTAAAAGAAATAAATAAATTAATCACATTTAATGGAATTTATGGCAAGTAACATGATGAAGTTGAATTACCTCTATACATTTTCGTAGGGCAAAGTCAAGACCCCATCCATGAACCAAATCATTCTACATTTACAAACCAATTGAAGCATTAAAATATTGAAATAAAATAAAAATTTAATAGTGATTTAATCATGGTATGTGATACCTGAATTAAATGCCACACACAACGCCAAGCGTCTCGAGAAAATACAGGCGCCATAATCTCCACAAATCTGTACCCGTAACCGTAACCGTAATTGTAAAGTTACAACTCACAACTAATATGTAAATTAAATTAAAAGATATACTTTAAAGAAATAATATCATGAAGATTATGATACACATTATCTGACTTTCAACCCATTTGACCCGATTTAATTTTAGCTAAATTTTTTTAGTTTCAACCAGTCAATCATTTATTGATGAAATACATCCCGAATTTACCCATTTTTATGTAAGTGGGTAAATTGTCCCTTCTAATCTCGAATTTCAAATTACCCGAATGACCTCAAAAGTCAAAGCATATAATTTTTTTTTATAAAAAATTTAATATTTGTTCTTACGCTGCGCATGGAGGCAAATGTGGGTAAGTACACCATCCCGGTTTCTCCTCCGTTTGTCTACCAAAACATTATAAAAATAAATTAAAAATGTCATTTCATTGATCAAAAACATTAAAATGCATACAAATAAACCGAAAGTCAAAGTGTTGACTTACTTGTGAACTTCAACATCTTCTTGTCTTTTGGTCATCTGCCATGTAAAACCCTTACTATTTGGATCCAAACCGGGTTGTGATATCTCCAATTTATGCTTCTTTACAAGTTTAATGTATCTGAAAATGCAAACATTCAGAGTCAAAATCAAAGTCAAACATTGACTAATTGAAAAGTCTTCATAAACAGTTAGAAACTCACTCTTCAGCGTTAAAATTCTCAACTCCAAGATCTTCATCCCATACGAATATGAAATCATACGGTGCAACAATATCAGGATGCAAAAATCTTTTAGCATACCACCTATAAGAATAACAAAAGTCAAACATACCAACTGAAATTAACTAATAAAAAATTGAAATTTAATTTAATTTATTTACCATTTTGTTTGCTTCGGAACACTTATGTGAATTGCCCGTTTTGACCACTCGAATTCATCCCATTCGGTTGTTATGCCATCATAATGAAACAAAAGGATAGTAAAGTTGTCTGAAAACTGTAAAGTCAAACACTATTAGTGACAATTATATAAACAACTGTAGAGTCAAACACCATTATAAATTTTGACCTTTTTAACCGCTTGGTCGATGTTATCTTTCTGATTATAACCAACGGTGAAAGTTACAAGATACTTTGGTTTAAATGTAAGGTCCTGCAAATCAAAAGGAGATTACATTTTTCAATATGCAACAAGATTCTAAAAAAGTCAAACAAAATAGCAAGTTTGACCAAAGATTTTCTGACCTCACTAGGTCTACCATATAATCTTCGAGGATAAAAATCTGATTCAGAAACAATTATAGCTGGTGGTAATTTTTCTGCACCCCGAGGGTTAGTTGGGACGTAAATCTGCATAAATAAGAAATTATAAATATATCATTTTATAACTTTATCTCTATCATTATGTTATCATATGGGTTAAGCTTGGGAGTTTTTTTTTTTTTTTTGACTAAAATGACACAAATATATAAACGGGTCATAATCAGATAAAAAAATGTTACAACGCGCATTGTCACACCTAGATGCCAATTAGGCGGGTTGTGATGATGGTAAAAAAATCAAGAATCAAGATTTTTATATGCATTATGATAAATGAACTCAATTATTCATACACGGATAAGTTAAGAAAAATAATTGTAGTTTAACTAATTATGACTAATTTAAGAAAACCAATAAACAAAATTAAATTAATAAATTGTCAAACATTATTACCTCTGATGAATCATCAAGATTTTGAGCTTTGGTTGAGATGTTATCTCTTGAAACAGATATCACATTTAAGATTGTTTGTGTAGATTGCCCCGAATTTTTGTCACCAAGATATGTATCAATTGATGGTACAAGTTTAAGCTACCAAAATTAAACCATAAAAAAAGTGTAAATAAATTATTGCTTCAATTAAATAATGTTATAAACAATACATTTTAGTTATCAATCTCATGTATACAAAGTACATATTATTCGTCACAATTCAGAAATCATACCGAGTACGATGATGATGATGATATAGCTATTTTGACTATCAAAAGTCAAAGATACACTTTTTTTTGGAATATAAGTTTGAATTATGTACCTTTGGTTGTGAAAAAGCCAGAAACTAAAATCATTTAATATAGATTTAAATCTAGTTCTAGTTATCAATACTGTCTACACAAAGTGAGTAGTAAATCTTGACAATTTGAAGTAAAATATGACTACTTTGACTCTGAAAGTCAAATCAAGCGTTTTTCCGAACCAATGCAAATTTACATACCTTTGGAGGTGAAATATCCGGAAACGATATTCCAATGAAGAAACCGAAAACAATACCAATTATTATTGTAATAATAGCTCTCATACATTCATTTGGTTTCCTGAAAAGTATAAACAAAACATTACGAAACATTTTTCCATGAGATTTTAATATTAATTTAAAGGAATATAAAGAAACAAACCTACGACCCCAGCTTGCTCTTCTTTTATATTCTTCAATTTTCATGATGAAAAAACAAATCAAACGCCAAAAGAAGTTTGCATTCTACAAAAGGTTAGATAAAATTAAAAAATTTTTTTTGCATATGCCATAATATTATTCAAGAAACTGTTTTGTAAGATATAAAGATTCTTAATTTAAACTTTATATCAGCAACAAAAAGACAATTAATGGTAATTTGAGGAGCAAGTTTTAGTTTGGACTCAAAGCTTGTCATTTTTTGCAGCAGTTAATATTTGAAAATACCATTAACCAATTGATCTTTGCTCAAATGGAATGACTTTAAAGTTTTTTTTCTCCTTTTTGAACCAATTTCTTGTTTCAATAGACAATACAAAGATTAAGAATTAAGTATTAAACATCATTAAAAATAAAAGAGTAACAAGAACAAATAATCCAACATAAACCTAACTGCAATCTTTGATTGTGAAATTCTTTAACTAAATTTCACAAAAAAAACAAACCAGTTTGAAGTTTGAACTGCAAAAAAAAAAACAAAAACACAGGATTCCACCTTAAATTTCTCAAATCACATATAATTTGGGAATCAAAATTGAAATGGTCCCAAAAACCCAGAATTAAAACCTCAATAAAATGATTCTATCAAATTAATGAAGCACGAATATAAAAAAAGAATCAGAAACCCTAACAACAAACATAATTTGATTGCATACAATTCACAGTATCATTTCCCCGTAGACACATAAAAACCTTGCATTAAGTATATATCGCTTGTTTTATCACTGATACAGCAAAAACCACAAACAAAAGTAATCGAATTTGCGTAAAAGAGTACCTGAAAACTGGTTTTAGGACGAACCCACAACAATTTCGTGGAATACAATGAGGGTTTAACGACTTTAATCTTAGAGATTTCGTGAATCAAACGGTTGCATGCGAAATGTGATTTGAGGATGGAGTTTCATGTGAGTTCTTCAGCAAAATAAATGTGGGTTTCAACGATTATTCCTTATACTGAAGAACTTTAAGAATGATCTGAAGTTGCTATAATGAAAATGACGAAGACGATATGTATGATCTTTGGTTTGAATTATCAAGGTAAGTCATTATTAAATTGAGTACATAGAATCTCATTAATTATAAATCATAATTTACCCGATTTAGACTATTTCAAACTAATTAATAATTATTAATCAAAGTCAAGTTTTTTAGTAAGTCATCCTAATCTTAACTATGCATCATATTATTATTAAACTTAATT
The DNA here is from genome assembly GCA_009936405.2 of Stevia rebaudiana. Lineage (NCBI taxonomy): Eukaryota > Viridiplantae > Streptophyta > Magnoliopsida > Asterales > Asteraceae > Stevia > Stevia rebaudiana. The sequence continues at coordinate 454,673 of WOUH02000041.1, read as the reverse complement.
CACTTGGAGTCTTGGACTATAAAATTAAAAAAAGAAGTATTCTATAATAAGAAAACAAGAGCATTAACTGATTGATCAGTTATAATATATATACTAGCTCAAAACTCGTGTATTACACTGATGACATAATCAACATTTAAAATTTTATTATTTATTTATTACATATGTATATTAAGTTACTATGTTGTGAATATTCAAAAAAATAAATGTTTGAACTTTTATTACTTTAAATTATACTTTGAGATTTTAATATTATTCATTAGAAACTTTTTAAATATAAATTATTTAAATTTAGTTAATTAAACAAGTTAAAGAAAATGTCAACTTTAAAATTTAAATCGAGTATGTGCGGTTTTACGCTCTAAGATTTCCAATACTTAAATAGTTTTAGTTCACGCTTAATAGTTTTTGTACATTTAACATAAAACTGTTGAGATTTGAAACGTTAGAGACGAAAAATGTTAAGACCTGAAACGTTTGAGACGAAAACTGTTAAGAATTGAACATTAGGGACAAAACTATTAAGACTTGAAACTTTAGGATGAAAAATTTCAAAACTTGAAACGTTAAGGATAAAAATTGATAAGACTTGAAACGTTAAAGACCGTATCTGTTAACGGTGGATTGAAACTGTTAAATATTGCAAATTTAATGGATAAAAATTTAAATCTATTTTATAATTTAAGATAATATAAAAGGTATAAAAGAATACAAAATATATATTAATTTAAATAATAAAAAACTCTAGAATAATTGAGAAAATGTCACATGATATTTTTTAAAATGCTTTATTAGAGGTTGATATATTAAGGACGTATTATTAAACTTCAATTTAGTTCATAAATTTATCATCAAAAAATTATTTAAGTTAAGAGTTACCACAACATTATTTGGAGATTTAAAATGATTGATTTTATTATTATTTTCTATAAAGGAAAAGCCATTACTTTTTATTCCAAAAAGAAAAAAGGGCATTAAGTATGGTTGTTACGTTTACGTATTATTTCTTTATTTGTGTTATGTAGAAAATCCGAAGCCTGGTATAGAATGCATTAAATATGATCATTTTGTTGTTATAATTAGCAAATGATAAACCGATGATATCTATTTATAGACCCACATTTAAATATTTTTTGACTGGTAACCTCCTTTAAGTTTAACCTCTATAAAAATTTCTTCCGACTCCGCACTACTGTTAAGTATGTCTTTTAATTTTGGATCTAATCTTGCAACCTTATTCTTGTGAGACCGAAAATGTCATAAATAAAGAACTTAATTTTGATAGTTAAAGACTTAAAGCTATCTTCAAATGTTATTGTAAATGTTACGTCCTAAAATTTGGACTCAACATAAGTGAAACCAAGCCCAAGTAAGTCAGTCTAACTAAGCCCAAATAAAGGATGACCCAGTAACTTGGCTTCTTCTTAAAAGGATTCCTTCGTCATCCTCAATAAAAAAAGAGAGAAACAATTAAAACACCTATGCTTTCGGATATTCTTTAACTTTTAAGCTATTACAATGTCGTATACTCTTATAAATTTGCATATACACTTATACATAGATACTTGCATGTAGGGATGAGCATTTGGTACCTAAGTACCGGTACCGTACCCGTACCGAACGAATACCGACCGATGATATCGGGTACGGGTACCGGTACTTGGTTTTCTCTAATTTCGGGATCGGTATTATAAGGTATCGGTACCGGGTAAATACCGAAAATTCCCGAACGGGTACCGAGTACCGAAAAAATATATATATTTTTTAATTCTCATAATGCATTGAATATACTTATAATTATATTTTCTTAAGAGATTAATGCTTCTTCCTTAATCCAATCACCCAAGTAATTTGCCTATTCCTAAATTGTTTTCGTCACGAATTCACGAGCATTGAATTGAATCATCATCAATCACATCTTCATCTAAAGTAAGTTTATCTCCACGGCATATTTTTTTCTCACCGTATTTGCTTATTCATAGATATTTTATCAAATATTTTTTTATTTCGTTAGTTGGCACAATAAAAGTCTTGAAAAGACTACTTATACCTCTATGGATCAAAGAGGTACCAAAATGGGTAAAATACCAAAAAGAACAGCCACCGATACTTGTATCTAAACAGGTACCAAATGGGTAAAGTACCGAAAAAACAAGTACCGGTACCCATATTGTACCGGTACCAAACCGATAAATTCGGTACGGTACTCAGTACCCACTTTTCACATAATTCGGTATCGGTACTTTCGGTACGGGTACGGTACCGAGCTCATCTCTACTTGCATGCACATACATGTATAGGGAAGGTTCTAATAAAAACTACTTTTTTTGTATCAGAATCAAAAACACACAACTTAAATATATTTCACACATTTCTTATTTTTTTATTTTTTTTATTTTTAGATGGTTTGCACCATTGAATCAAAATTTTTTTATCTTTAATACGAGTATAATGAATTCATATTTAGAAGAAAAAAATTTGTGTCGTAAAATGTTTAATATTTTATATATGCAGTATGATGTGAAATTACAAATTATACTTTTTTGAAATATATTCGCGTTTTCAGAAGAGATTTATTCGGATTTTAAAAGTATGTTTCCATGTATCTTAGTATTTTGAATTACTTTACACATTACCTATGAATGTTTTTTTATGTATCTATGTATACTTATACTACGTATATTTAGTATACTGCATATATAGTATACTACAATTACGACGCGAAATTTTTAATTTTTAAAAATATTTTCATTATACTCGTTTAAAAGCAGCTAAAATTTGTATATTAATGGTGCATACCGTTTTAAAGAATAATAACGTATGAACAAATAAGAAATATTTAAAGTTGACTTAAGTACGATTTTTAGTTTTCGCATAAAAATGACTATCTAGATCTCCATATGTATGAGCTTGACTTTAATGTTTTTTTAATAACTCGTTTCAAACTGGAGAAAATTCCAAACAGGAGAAACCACATCATTTGGCACTCTACGTGGATACTGACACCTATTAATTACTATAGAGACAATTAGATCTCTAGTTAGACGATGTAGTCAATGTCGGTTTCTTGATATTCATGAGACCATGCCTTCAGATAAGCGGGAATCGAGTAAAATCCGTTAACCCTTTATCACTCCTTAAGTTGGAACTAGTGACCTCTATCGGATATGCATTTTCTTCCCATCACAGGAATACTCAAATAAGTTATGCTCTGGTTAAGAGTTGAGCCTACAACATCCTTATCGGAGAGCCACAAGTCAACACCTACTCCTAACCACTTGACCTATGAATCATTGGTAATTACATCTCTTTAACTCTTTTTCATATATTATATAAACCTCAATATATATTTCGTTCCCTAACTTCTCATTTTTCAACCTTAAACTTTCATTATTGACATTTTCACACTTAAACTTTCAGAAAACTTTGTAGATATAATAAAATTACTTTTAAGTTTATAAGGTATAAAAAAAATTACCCATTTGGTAAAAAAAATTACTTGCTTAATTTTGTGTACATTGTTCGGTTTCGTTTGAACCACCAAACGAAACCAAACTGATCTCTTTTTTCCATAAATATAAATATTTTCGTCCTTTTTTTTCTAACTGGGTATTATTCTCTCATTCCTCCTCTCAAATCCTTCTTTTGGCTTCTGCCATAAAGCGCAATACGTTAAATCTTCGTATAATGAGGTTATATTGAGGGGTTTCTAAATATACTTATAACACTACATATCTGACTTTATAGTGTTTTTCGTCAACTAATCTTACAATCAATTCGTCGAATAGAGCCGTGAAGCACGAGTACCTTTGCTAGTTTGTATTCATTAACTACTTACTTTATCTTATAAAAATTTTACCGATGTTTGTTATTGAATCATAAACTCCTTTAAGTTTATATTATTACGAGTTTTTTAAGTAAATTGTTTTAACAAAGAATAGCGTGGCCATTGTAATTATATCTTATTCATCTTGGAAGATAATACCATTTTTTGTGGAGATACCCAGTTAGTCAGAAATCTCAAGTCTATACTCTATACCACCTTGTTTTTTACAACATAATCAAAACACAATTTGATCGCACCGTCAAATGTTTACCATATGAAGATTATTAGAGGTTTAAAAGCTTACGTAGCCAAGAGGCTCACCAGTCGGCAGTCACCATGCAACGATCCTTTAGAACATCTTATTTATGTTGTTTTTATTTATTATTATCCAGAATCTACTAATTACGAAATCAATCACACAATAATTTGGAATTTGCTCTCCAACTTTTATTAATCACAGAGAAAATATAACTCAAAAAACTCTATGAAAACTCTTAACCCTACCACATGCTCGATAGGTGTTAAATATACGCACAATAATCAGAGACGTAAAAATAGATACACTATGACTCTTACAATTAGATAAAAAACATAACTCATTCTTATCCTCAATTACAAGCAAACTTGATCCATTCCTCTAAATCTGATTAGCTCACGTTTGACCGGCCCAATATCTCACTAGCTCAAGTTGTGAGGCCCATTAACCATTCCCTGAGCCCATTAGCTCGAACACCGGGAATTACCCATTACGGTCCAACATTTATTGTTCTTTACATTGTAATTTTTGTTTAAATGTAATGCAATTTTAATATTTGTCTCCGGACAAACCCTTGATCGAGTTAGGGTTTCTGTTTTATTCGGGATCCTAGTGGATCTGGGTGATTCTTCATCTACTTTTCTGTTTGACAAGAGGATTTATCTTTCTCCTTTTTACTGTTGGCCGATGATGGTGTGAGTGTAAATGAGCGTTTCAAAAATCCAAACGTACAAAGCCGAGATGGGATCACGAGACGGTTGTTGGTTGGTTGGAGTTGCTGGCAATGATGGCGAGATGTCTAAGCCTACATAACATAAGTCTCTTATAATATGTGTGACCTCTAAACTTTAGCAGAGATAATGATCGTTGGTCTGAGTGTAGGTTTTCATGTGACGAGTGACGACTATTTACTGTTCAAACTGGTTAGCAATGAGGTTTTTCATAATATACGAATTTATCGGTTTGGCAATGATGACCGCTAATTAGCGACCATGTTGGCTACTAACTAACAACCTGTTGTCTTGGCCTTTATTACTTATTAGTAATTTGCGGCTAAATTCTCGTTTATTATATTTATGAACCATCATGACATTTTATGTATATAATATGGTATCCCGTGTCAATCAATAAAATTTAGCACCTTCTTTTTATTAACCACTCTTTTGTCTCATCCATCTAGACAGTCGAATCCCATCCCAAAAGGCTGGTTCCTGGAGCATAGTGTTCCCTCCAAATAATTGATCTTCTTTATCAATTCTATAAAGGCATTCTGTGTTTATCAAGAGTTAAAAATTAATGTTTATATAATAAAGATATTTTAACTTTTAAAACATAAGGGTGAGCAGAGTACTACCCTAACTCCTTTCAAGTAACATAATAAACTATCAATAAAAAAATTTCACCTCTCAAGTACTCTAACTTCCCTTAAACTATCCTAATTGATGATGGCACTACCCTAATACCCTAACTCATTTTACACAAATACTAAATTGAAGAAATAAATAAAAAAAAATTACATTTTACACACATACCTAATTAAATAAATAAATTAAACATCACATAATTAAAGAAATAAATTACATTTTATAAAATTGGTGAAGAATTTTGGGAGTAAAATGGGTATATTTATAAAAATTGTGAAGAATATTAGGAGTGGAATGGTATGAAATAGTCGAGGATTTTGGAAGTGAAATAGGTTTATCTATAATAAAAATCATTCTTTATTTAGTGTCGTTCAACGGCTAGTTTTCAACCGTTTGAGAGTTTTCCGATTCGATAATATATGCCCTAACTCACTACCCGATCAGGAAAACCTCAGTGACAACAATGGTGTACCCGATCGAGTTCACCTTACCCCAATCACTATCCTAATGCATACCGTGTACCCTAAGTCAGAGACACAATTAATAGTATATGTCATTATAAACTTCTATTAAATTATTATTATGATTTTATCTCCAAATATATATTGCACCATATCTAACATTAGTAAATAATTTTAAAGGCAACATCATAATTTCTAGAAAAAAATTATATTTGGTATTCTTTTATAAATTATGAATAGATTTAAATTTCAAAATCATTTAAATTAAATTTGTTATTATCTAACTAAATTTATCAATATTTAAAAAAATAAACTATACTTTTTATACCTTAGGTTTGCAATATTTAACATTTTCAGTCTACTGTTAACAAGACCGTCCCTAACGTTTTAAGTCTTAACAATTTTCGTCAATAACGTTTCAAGTCTTGAAATTTTTTGGTTCATGATGTTTCAAGTCTTAATAATTTTGTCTCTAACATTTCAAGTCTTAATAGTTTCTATTAAGGATTTAATACTGAAAACTTTTAAGACTTGAAACGTTGGGGACGAAACTGTTAAGGTTGAAACTTTTAAGACTTGAATTTGCATCCAATGAGACCCCTTGCTTATGATGGCCGATTAACCGTCTATCATAGGGATCAACTTGTTGGTAATTTTAGTGTTATCAAAACGTTTTTTACGTTATTTTCACAAAAATAAGTAAAATAACGTTAATATTAGTGCATTTTTTTACTTTTGTCATTCGAGATCCCCGCATACATATACATCATGTATATGCACGCAGTGCACGATCGTATACATCATGCATACATACCTTATTCATAATCAAGCGTTCATAATATTATACAAGCCATCAATGCATGATCGTGCATGCCGTCAAAGCTTCCTAAAGCTTATATTCTGGTGTTTGGGTGGGCATGGGGAAAACACGCTTTTGTGGACCTCACAGGAGTGTCCCTCCTTGTTGGGCTTAGGGGCAATGGGTTTGTTGCGGGTCAAGTTGCGCTCAAGGCGGAATCAGATAAAATTGCTAAACACGAGAAAGCTTGTTTGGAGAATCAACACGTGTTTATCCCTTTCGCCTTTGATACATTTGGCTTTCTAGCCCCGGAGGCTTTGGAATTTCTTAGGATAGTTCAACGCGTCGTGCACGGTATTTCATTGGCTCGTAAGAACCAAAACTTTGTTTTTTCTAGGATTGGTTTTGCAATTCAAAAGGGGGTTACGGCGCAGCTTATTGCCCTTTTACCTGCCACTTTATTGTAAAATGTGGAATTTTAGTTTAATGGAAAGTTACGATCCTAAAAAAATAAAAAATTTATTGAAAAAAAAGCTTATTATGTTTTTTTTCGCTTTAAGATATCAACGCACTATTTATTTTTAAAACGTTTTAACATGATATTTTTACGTGGGGTTAATACCGATGTATCAATGTATCATGTATAAGTCGACGAAAAAGAGCCTTATAAGTTCCATATCCGTGACGCAACACGCGAATTTTGGACACTAGTTTGATTTGTTATGGTGCATCTTTGA
>WOUH02000041.1:427190-437552 GCA_009936405.2 Stevia rebaudiana | reverse complement strand
AGATTAGAAGAGAGGGTTTTGGTGTGATTTTTTTATAAAAGTGAAAGGTATTTATAGGGTGTGATTTTGTAAAAAAAAAATTTTTTTTATAATATAGCCGTTTGCAACGGCAAAATATTTGAAAATGGGCCCACCACCATCACCAACCAATGGGAGACGAGAGATTCAAACGGGGAGCGGGAGCCGTTGGGGCCGAGGAGACAACCCTGCCGGGGTACCGGGGCGGTGTTCCCGTCGGGACCCGCCGAAAACTCAACCCTGCCCACTCATCGGGCCAACCGTTGCGGACGGTATTAGGAGTTTTTAGAGAGATAAACTAACATGAGAAAAAACATGGATTGTGTTGCTAACGCGTGAGTTACACGGACCGTTAGATGAATTTATAGTTTGAAACTGGCCGTTGGATGGGTACGGGATGTAAATATGGCGGTGGACGTGCGAAGTTGGTGATTTGGTCGACGTGGCAAGTTTTATTATTTCTGAGACGTGTGTAGTGTGTGAAAAGTAGTAAAGCAACAACCAACGGAGGGGGTCTTTTTAAATATGTTTCGTTTCAGGTCCTTGAACTTTATGGTATGTGATGCATGACCCACTATTATAAAACTTTTCATAGTAGTTTATTGATAAAAATAATCCTAGTTGGTAACGAAATTTGAATGTGAGAGGTTTTTTCTAAATTAGATATTAATGGAGTATGAGATTTTTTTATCCTTGAATTCCTTTAATACTAAGTGAATTTTATACTTCAAAATATTTTAATTCATTTTATTCTCCGACTAAACATGTTATCACGAAAATCACTTCTAAAGCTCATTACAAATTCAATTCCATTCTCACATGTTATTTTTTAATTTTGGATATCAATTTCAAGGAATTTTATAAACCAAAGACGTTAAAAATGAAATAAAGACTTCAATTCATTAAAGTCCAACAAATAAAAGGCCTTATAAGGTTAAGAATTACCCATATGATACAAACCTAATATGATTTTGGTATATTGTTTATAATACTTACCTTCCTATAAAAATATATAAGAACAAGATTAGTGCAACTGAAAAGGAATAAACTGAAAAACCCATTAATATAACTATGTAGAATTCATGTCATAAGTTAACATATAAGATTAGCTTAATCATTTCAATCACCAATCACTCTTTGGAAAACTATGACCTCCAATAACCGCTATAAATCTTTAAATTCATGATGCAAATGTAATCCAAAAGAGACGCGATCGCACAACTAACTGCAAGTCAAGATAAATAGTGCGGAACCATGCGACTCGACAGAAGCCGATAGCGAATGTTGTAGAGACCCGTGATCTTTTCCGCTCCAAACCTCTTTCGATGAACATGACCCGAAATTTATATTTGGAAACGCCTTTGAAAGACTTGAAACAGTTGTGGAAATAACCGTTTTTGTGGGATTCAAATTAAAATAAGCAAGATACACCTCTCCTGAATTGTAACCACATGTAACACATTAGTCGAGTCAACAAGTCAAACGTCGTTCGAGTGATTTTAATTTTCAAATTATTGTTTTGACTTGTAGCGTAAATCTAGAGCTGAATGAGTTGATTTGGGTTATATTTTATCTCTAACGAGTCAAATAACTTTTGTAATCGTATTTAAATACACTCGTTATTCACAAAAAAAATATTAATTTCTGACCAAAATGTGTTTCGGGTCGACCCAACATGTCCTAAAATTAACCCATTTTGATGTGACTCAAGAAAAAATATAGTATAAATCTTACCTTTTTTTCCGGTTGCGATCCACGAACGAACTCCACCGGGACCCGCATTCGCTTTCATTACTTTCATAGAAGCACATGAACCAGAATAACTGTTCATGAGTGTTCCGTTATTGTTTAACTCCCACATCTGAATACAAAAGCGCAATAATCATATAATGTATCGGGTCAAACAAGGTCGTGTTGACCATAAACATTTATTTATCAAAAATTTATATATTAATCAATAACTCTTGTGTTGAATATGGTTACAAAAAATCATATACTAAGGTTTTGAATAAAATGCACTTTTGACCCTTTTAAAGATGAAAAAATGCATCACTGACGTATTTATAAGTAAATGGGTCGTAATTTTCACCTTTACAAAAAAATAAATAAATTTTTAACAATTAATTGTACCTGGTTAGCATGCAGTTTACAAGGCGTAAATGATGCTTTCGAATGCTCCTTTGAAGTAAGTTTCTTTGTGGATGATGTATCGAAACAAAAACCTTGTTTATTTCTTGCATGTAAGTGAAGTTTTCCTCTATATTTTTCATTATATTCAGCAACTTCATCTCTAAAAAATATGAAAATACACACATAATATAAACAAGCAGACGTAAAAATCTTTATCTTTTGATGTAAATAAAGGTGTCAAAATGGGCACGTTGGGTAACGGGTCTCTGCTCGTTTTGCATTAAACTAATACAGATTTTGTAAAATTTATAACTTCCATTAAGCTAGTGGAAAATAATCTTACAATATAAATTATTTTGAAAATTTATCTTTTATAATAAAATGATTTAAAAGGTTTTTATTGAATTTATTTTATTTAATAAAATGATTTAGAAGGTTTTATGTTATTGTGTTGAAATATTCACATCTACACGGTAATAATAATGACACATTAAAGATTTTTATAAACTTACGATTGCAAAAAAGATTCGGTCTTGTATAGACAAAAAGGTTCAACCTTTTTGCTTCTTGAACCCCATTTCCAACATATTTGTTCAAGATTTGAATTAATCGTTCGTGAAAACCATCCTTTAGCTTCGGGAACGTGACAGCTGGACAGCCCAAGAACAAGGTTTTCTGACCCATCCATTTTGTGCATACTTTTTGTTTGAATTTTAGGATCTTGTTTCAATAATTTGAATTCATTTGTACTTGTAATATAAGGAAACTGTAAAAGAATAAGTAAAACATTGTTAAACCATATTTCACATTTGAGAGTCAAATGTATTCCCATCGTGAAATTAACAAGAAAATTATATTAAAAAAAAACTAAAAGTATTACTAATGTAAAAGAAACTGAAAATTTAATCTAGAATTTTTTTATTTTAGTTTTTTTTGCTTTTTTCTTTAATTAATTAAAAGAATGGTGTAAAGCATGCCTCCTGATTGTTTGAACTAAAAGAATTGATTTCCAAAAGAATCGGATTCGTGATGAGTCCATATGTTGTATTGTCAAGATTTCTCATATCTCCTCCAAACATCAAAGGCGATCGCGCCATCGACCATAAAGTCAACTGTAAAATGTAAAAAATAGTCAACATAAAAGTATATATAAATAATGATGAAGAAATTCAATTCAAGTATTTTAAAAGAATGCACCAAATAGATCTACCTGCGTTTTTTGCTCGTTTAAAGTAAGACTTGAATTCCTGTGTGGACCAACATTGGCTCCTATAAATATTAGTTAATTAATTAATTAATTAATTTTGTGTTTAAACTGATAAACGCCAAAACAGATATCTTGTAAAATCAAGAAACAAATTTTGAATCAAAATTCAAGATTGATGACATGCTTCAACAAATGGTCAAATTGAGAATAAAAAGTCAAACTCACCAGCATCTGTGAGCCATCCAAGTGGAAGCATATCCAAATCGGGCCATGAATTACCCAATAAACCGTCACCACCTATCATACTAGCAGCTGCAAAATCTCTGAAAACATGAAACATTTCTCAAGATTAAATAAAAATAAAAATAACAATAAAAATGATAAATGATAAATCCTCCAACTTAGTATGCCTAATTATCTTTCTAACGATATCATCAATGCACTTGCATATAATCGGGAATATAATTAAGAAGATATGTCATTCACATTTAAAATAATACAAATTTGACCTTTGAAGTCAACAATGTAATACACAACACCACATTCATCTAAATTTTTTTTAATTATCTAGAATTTTTTTTAGTATTACTTAGTTTTATAACAAGTCCTACTAACAAAACAGTAATGATACCCTATAGCATATAATCTAGCAACAATTTTGCATTAAGAAAATAATATTATTGACCCTTGAAAAGTCAACATCATATATATACCTTGAAACATCAAAATGGGTTGCAACATCTCCCCAATTATCCCAATCATCACCAGTAACTCTATACATATTAACAAGTGGTGCAACTTTCTTTGCCATAGTTGGTGTCGCACTGGTTCCCGGTGAGAGCGAATAAAGAATTGTACGGTTTAACTCTTTTAAGATCTACATTTTTTTATTTGTTAGAATTTTATTAAAAATAAAATTATTGTGTGATAAATTTGCATACCCCTGAGACGACCGTTATCTCATCTAGTTGAAAGTCATCTCCAAACACACAGTCGTGTTTTACTGTTAAAAGACACAAGAAACGGTTAATATTCAATGATAATTCTTCAAAAGATACATTGAGACATCCCATTTCACAATTTAACTTTAAAGTTTTAAATAAAAACAATTGTCATGAGGCTATAGATATATATAACAATAATCAAACATATTTGAACAAAAAAGTTGGATCATTTACATTACTTAAATAAAATGTATGAGTAGAGAGAAAATTACTAAAATCCGTGTCCCATTCGGCATATTGATGATAAAGAGACCGCAAAAACGCTCTACCAGCGCCTAACGAAGTGTTAACGCTCATAAATCCGTTTTTCATCCACCCACAAGCTCTTTCTTTTATCCCTATATCTTTTGCATACCATATCTTTCCTGATTCCACATACGCTTTTCCCTATTAAAAAAATGTTTGATTTTTATAGTAATAGTTTCACACACAAATTATTTATAAAAAGTTGACAAAGAAAGGGGTTATTCCCACACCACTTAACATATAATCTCACACCAGGGCAACCAACCGTTTCAAAATGCACTAAACAACCGTTTAACTTTTTCAAATGTCTCAAAAGGGCGTTTGACTTCTTCAAATATTGATAAAGTTGAAGAGTTGAAAATCAAAGTTTAAAATTTTAAAATGGTTGTTTGGAAAGAGTCAAACGGTCGTTTTACTTTTTGGGTGGTGTAGGAACTAATAATATTAGAATTCTTGAAAAAACAAGACAAGTAGTGTTTTGGGTCAACCCAACATGACATGCCATTTTGAGTCTTTTGTCATGTTACCCAACCCAGCTGACCCGCCCATTTTGCTACCTCTATTGCTTAAGGTTTTAGGAAAATGAATAATAATATTACCGTTGTAATGTCTAAGATTGGTGTGTTTGCATTGACCGCTTGTGTACTTATGCCTCTCATAACATGAAACCCGAATTTCAAACCCATTTCATGAACTTTCTTGGCTACTTCTGAGAACCCTTTTCCATCTTTCGATGATGGCCACCTAACCGGGTCGGGTATCATTCTCCCCCATTCATCAATTACATCATACCCGAGTGAATCAACATACGCACCTGGGACTAACTTTCTATACCAAAGGTAATCCACCACCGCGTACTGAAAACATCAAGAGAATCACAAAGAGAGTTTTAACAATAATGGTTTTTTGATAAGATTAAATGATTCTTTAAACTGGTTATCGAGATGGAAAAGTTTCAAGTTTTAAGAGTTAGAGGGAGTGGTGTACTAAGGTATAGTTTTAACAAAATGAAGAAATCACAAAGAGAGTGCTTTTGCAAAAATGCTTTCGAATAAGATTGGATGATTCTTTTGAATGGGGTCTTAAGTATAAAGACAACATAGTTTGTGTAAATAGGTGATTGCAACTTAAGAACTTTACAAGAGTGGAAAAGTATTAATTTTTATGAGCTAGAGTGAGTAGTGAACTAAGGTATAGTTTTAACAAAGTGATGAAATCACAAGAGAGTGTTGTAACAATACTTTTTTAATAAGGGGGTGATTCTTTAAATTGCAAATTGAAATAAAGAATATGGTTTTGGAGATGTGTCTGATTATTCTTCAAATACCTAAAATACCATTTATGAACAACAAAGTAGTGAGCAACATGCCAACATCATCTACCTTTTTGATGATGACAATGACCATTGAGCAAATAGGCAATTGTAACTTGAAAAACTTTACAAATATGGAAAAAAAATTTATTTTTATATATGGGCCAAAGAGAGTAGTGATTATGACCTCGTAACCATGAGCATGTAATTTCTGTTTAATTAATTGAGCATTTTGAAGAAATTCTTCCTCAGAAATGGTCCAACAAAATGAATCATAGGAATTCCAACCTCGCGGTGGTAAACTAGCATGATTTTCGGATAAAGCCCTGAAATTGAAATAATAATAATAATAATTATACGATCGAGCATGTTATAACCTTGTCACACTTAAAATGCCTAATAAAAAAATAACTTAACAAGATAAATAAACAGAGGCGTTGGATACATTAAATTAAAAAGATGCAACTGTTTAACAACAATAAAATCAACAAAGGCATTGAATACATTTTGGTTTTGTATTATGGTATTATTATACAACACCAAGATATAGTACAAGAATATTCAAATTCGCCAGATACACAAACTATAAATCAACTTAGATCTTCAAAATTCAAAACTGTATTTTCCAATTCTGGAATGACAATAATATTTCTTCTTCATGTTCTTGTAGATTAGTTTTGTCATGGATATTGTTTTTAGATACACAAACAATTCTTATCATAAATAATGTTTTTGACTCTTGAAAGTCAAAATCAACTCTCAAGCTAATAGTAACATATATCTGGCAAAAAAGCATCTTTTTCACATCATTCGAACACAAAACGAACAAATTCACTACTCAAGTTCAACATCTAGAGTTCATCTTTGATCTTGATATCCTAATATAATTTCCTTTTTAAATTAGAATTTTAAGTCAAGATTCAGTCTGTTTCATTGTTATGAGAATAAAACATGATTATCTATTCACAGATCCATGTTTCCCACATATCATAAACTAATTGTGACTCTTGAAAGTTTAAAAGTCTTGATTTTTACAGAAGTCAAAATAAACACCAAACAAGGGTTTTAGCAAACCCAGTTTAAGTTAACAAAACTCAAGAACTACAAAAGTCAAAAGTAGTGATTTTTATAAATATTCTTGAAAGCTAAAAGTATTGATTTTTATAAAACAGCTACATTATTCAGCTGAATTAAAGCTACACAAATCATAAACAGTCGAATTAAAGAACATGGTTCAAATATTTTATACACTTTTTATAATAAATACATCAATTTCGCGAAATCCAGAACTAGAAAATTCATATCACATATACTGTATACTAATTTTGACTCTTAAAAGTCAACTTTACTGGTTTTTACAAAACAGCTACATTATCATTAATCAAACACAAACTCATTAGAATCAATCAAATTCAATAAAAGTGTGTTTCTATTTTACAATATGTGATCAAACCAAACATCAAAATTAACCAAATTTAAGAACCTGAACGACATGAGATAGATAAAGGATGCACCTTTCATAAGAAAACCCGAAGAAGATGACTAAAAATAAGAAACAGACAAGTTTATCCATGATGTCAACTGATGTTTGACCGATGTAATTTGGAATCAATATATATGTTGTATTTATAGTGGCAATGGGTTGAAAGAGATAATGATGGATTGATGATAGAGATTGGAATATAGGATCAATGAAACGACGTCGCGAAATAGGAGGAGAATTTACCGGCGTGATAGGACGGTTGTTTAAGGGATTTGGAAGACATTTTCGTCGGCTTTTGTCCGCCGGTGAAAGCGAAGTTTTAACTTCTCCGGCGAATAGTCACTGCCGTCGGTGAAAGACATAGTGATAAATTGAATAAATTCTTGTCTTCACGCGTGTCAATTAGATTACTTTCATCATTGTACTGTTTTCTTTTCATTATTGTACTAGTTTCTTTTTTTAATATTATATAGTTAAATAGAAATTTTAATTTATTATTTATCTATATTTTTATTATCATATATGAAATAAAATCAACATTATTATACTTCAATTTTAATAGATATTTCAAGTAGTACATATTATTTTAATATCTTACTATTTTATGTTTTTTATTTATTTAATTGTCTTTTGGTTAATGTAACAGTGATTTTGTGAATTTTGTAAAAATATAAATTATATATATTATAGCATACGATCTCGTATAAATGTATAATACATTTATTTATAACCTACTAAATTCTTTATATTTATATTTGTACTATATTATAATGAATATGAGATAGAAACATTACCAGGTATCCAAAACTTAAGAGTTTCTAAAAATTTAATACATTTGTTTTTTCATCCTCATATGTATTTTTTTAATTAAATAATATTTTTGTGTATTATTATCATTTTTTTTTTTCTTTCAGTCTTTTACAACCACTTAAAAAAAAACTAAAATAAAATTATATTTTCTCTCCTCTTCATAAAACTTCCCATCTTCATATTTTTTTCTAAATATGAAGAATGAACAAAAGTATAACCCAAATATTTCTCTCAAATACTCACAATCACTCAATTAGATCCTTAACTCACATAATATAGGAAGTAGTTGTGAATGCTCTACATGAGGGTAAATTAAGCTTTTAAATACTAATTACACTTCATCCTTCATCTTAATTACTTTAATCTCTTCATCTTTAACCAAAATTCTGGTTAATTAGTTTGTGGTTACACTTTTGTCCGGTTGTCCCCTTACTTTAAACCAACTCCACACGATTTTAAACGGCCATAACTTTTTAATTCGTTAACATTTTTCTTACGAAAACTAGACCATAAAAAGGAAGCATAACATATTTTTCTTAAATTAAGTATAGTATTCCTATAGCTTTTTTAATTAAAAAAATTGATATGTTAATGATTAACACCGTCTATGGTGAGCAATAACTAAATCGCTAACCGAAACCAAATCAAAAACAGATAAAACTAGACCAAAATCAACCACTAACCGACTTAACCAAAAACCAAATTAACAAAAAAATCTATCGGTTTTTTTGGTACCCTCAAAAACTGAAAGTAACTTAACCGAACCCATTCATATATTTCTAGCTTTTACAGCTCCATTACATGTATTTCATGTTATACACTTCCAATTCATTTATTTACACATCAATTTCATGAGTTTTTTTCCAAACTAGTGTAGGTGAAAAACTTATTTACCAAAATTGGTGATTTGAAAAATATTTATCAAAATCGGTATTTTCTAAAACTTTTTTCTCTCACTCCTAATATTAATGGCTAAAATAGTTTTTTATTTAACAAAATGTACTTTAAATCAAATAAGGAAAAAGTTTATAAAAAATTTAAAAACTTTGTGTTAAATCTCAATATAATGATTTGTTAACGTAATATTTTAGTCCATTTTAAGACGTTTATACATAAAAAAAACATTTTCTGAGAAATATTCTCTATATACGTTTTTTTAAAAGTCTCAAATGTTTTTTTTTTTTTAAGTCTCAAATGGTTTATATCTGCCGTTCATAAAAATTGTTGATATGTAGTTATGTACATATTTTTTCAAAGCGTATATATTTAATTTAAATCTAAAAATAATTATGTATATTTTTTCAGGACACCGATAAGCAAAACAATCATAGTTAGTTCCTTTTTTTTTTTCTAAATAAAATCTGATAGAAATACATATGTTTGGAAAAACTTTTCAAAAACTTTCTGAAAACAAATATGTTATTTGTTTAAAGTTATTGAGCATGTTATTTCACTTATGAAACAAATCAATTACGATAGAATTGAAATTGTGCAGATAATAAAACAAGACATTAGGAAAACATTTATATATAATTCGATCTAACAAAAAATTTTATTTTATAAGAATTCTCATTATTTTCAGTTAAATAACATTTTTTTTGTATAAAAAGTTGTTCATCCAATAAGATTAGGAGTGAAAAATGAAATTTTAAAAAAATATCCATTTTAGTAAATACTTTTCAAATAACCCATTTTGGTAAAAAAGTTTTTCACCAACACTTGTTTGGGAAAAAACTCTCCATTTCATGTACTTACCTCCATTTTATGCTTTTCCATACATACTTTTAACCCAAGTTTGGTTTGGTTATTACCCAAAGGAAAATCAAGAGTCCAACCAGATAAACGAACTAATACCCAAAATCGATTGGTTAAAATAAATTAACCGACGACTTTGATTTCGATTTTAGTTGAGGCTAATAACCTAATCGAGCGAAACTGTGCACACACTTGACGATGTTTGTGTTCCCCACCTCATCGCAGAGACACTTTTCTACTTTCTAGTATCAAGTAATGTATACGACCATTGGCTGCGTCCAGCTTAGGGCTGTCAAAAAAGCTCGTAGCTCGAAGCTCGTTCGAAGCTCGCTCGAAAAAAGATTCGAAAAAGCTCGACTCGAATAAAGCTCGTTTGTAACAGAGCCGAGCCGGCTCG
>WOUH02000041.1:415823-427090 GCA_009936405.2 Stevia rebaudiana | reverse complement strand
AGGAGAGAAGATAACTCGCGTTCCTGGAGCGTTATCACAACGAGACTTGAATATGCGAGCGGGATGAGCGGGAGTCCGAACCGGGACGTCAATCTGATCAAGGAGAGTGTTTGGGAGTGTTTATGATCGAGAAAATGAGAAAGAGGTGCGTGAAAACGGCTGGAATCGCGGTTTCTATTTATAGGCACGTCGTGAGGTGGTCGCGCCACGCGATCGGGAAGGGCTCCACCCCTCGCGTGCCGCGAGGGGGGTGGATAAGATCGGCCGCGATCCATCGGTCGCTCGCGCCACGCGACTCCGGATCTGTTTTCCCTCGCGTGCCGCGACAGCGGTAATGTTTATCTTTTTGGATAAGATTTCGCCAACTGCCCAATGATTCACTTCTTAGCCGTTGAAACTAGCTTCAACCTGCAATGTAGACATGCCACATACCCCTGGGCACGTGGCTTAGGGTGCCATGTGTCCCGGGGTTCGTTTCGTGGCCCGATCAGTGTTTTCGGTTAACGGTTTTCGTGTTTCCCGCTTCGTTAGGACTCCGTTTCGCGCACGGTCTTCGCCTACGTTCATTATTTTCCATTCCGCATCTAACCCCATTGATCTCATCTCCAGATGAAATGTCGGGATTTCGAGCCTTTGGAATGTTATGTCGTGTAACTTTTAAACCATCTTTCAAATGGAAATTCTGATTATACTCAAATGAACCTAAATTCGGATATGAGTATAATGGGGCTACAATATTGATACAAATATTGAGTTATGATTAGGTGATGGCGATTTTTCAGATGGTCAATGGCCGGAAATTGGCCGGTCAACTGTCGGAAAATGACCAGTTGTCACATCTTTTTATTACACGCACATAGAATCGACCCGAACCGGAAAAAATAATATGTGGTGCTTTGTATCTTTTTATTACACGCACATACAATCGTGGCCATTAAAGTTTCTTATTTACATGATCTACACTTTATGAGGCTGATGGTACAACAATGTGATGCTTGAAATGAATTGCAACGTGTACTCAGGCTTAACGACCCTAAAATTGACACGATTATAAGTTTTATAACCAATATTTTTATTTATTTTTCCTTGTAACATAGTGTCACTAAATTATACTTTACATAAAGCGGCTATATTGTGACACCGTGTAGTTGTTTTCTAAATAATTTATAATAAATTTTTTTAAATTATTTATAATAAAGCATTATTGTGTAATTCTTATCCTTCTCATCATATTTTTTGTTATGTTTTCACTTGGTAAAAAATCATAAAAGATCATAATTTATGTAAATTATAACTATACATATTTAAATTATTTTAAACAAATTCTAAAATACATCATATTCTAATCACATTCTAATGATTTTGTATAACCCTTAAAATACTGACTATCGGTTTTCTCTTGCATGTCATGATTTGGGATATCAAAGCGCAGACACAATCTCGAATATCATTACACAACAACTTAGCGGTCGATGTGTAACTTAAGGCCTACCGCATCGTAAACGTGACCCCACCCTGACGGTCCAGTGTAAAATCTAAAAGCGTATCTCGTCGTCAACATGAAACTTACTCAACCGGAGAAAAAATAAGAACTAATTTAAATAAATAGAAACGGATCGAAGCCCAACTTTCTGGACTACGGTTACGGGTTTTACTGGAACCGGCCCAATACCAGTAAACTGATCCCTTGACCCGTTTGCCTTTTTGTTACTTTCATGAGTTTGTATTCAAACCCTAATTATGAACACGATGTACAAGAACTTCTCGTCAATCTTCTCACGCCCAAACGTCGGATTAACCAATCGGAGCTCCGATTTACAGCAATGGAGGGGTATCCGGGTCAAGATTCTGAACAACAATTTGGACAGAGGGCTAACTTACATGCAGAGGATAATGCAATCGAGTGGAATCGAACGGATGATTAAGAACGAACAGCTGTATCACATCAAGAACTCCGAGAAACGAATACTGGCTCGAAAGAATCTTCAGCGCAGGCTTAAATCGCAAGATCTAGCTCGTAAACTCAAGTCGATTCTTGTTAAGAAAGTCAGGTACGATGTTTTGGTTGTAATCGTTTTAATTTTGCGCAATTTCGTGTTTTAGCAAATTAATTTTGGTTTATAGACGTAGAGGAACCATAAGTGTTTTGTTTTTGGTAGATATTGCTGCAAGATGTACAATTTTGCATTTCTAGGGTTTATTTTATACTTTTTCCGGTTATAATCATGTTAATTTTACAGCCTATTTTTCAAGGTTTGCCTAAATTTTACCTTGTGTGACCTTACAAATAACTTTGTTATAAGTAATGACTTAATGAGTGTAATTTACTCGGTAGTGGTATGGTTATTGTTGATGATGATAATTAAGGTGGATATGAATCTAATATGGATTTTGAGGGTTTGAGTATAGTATAAACGGGTGTTTGGGTCAGTTTTGGGTTGAACACACGAACCAGTTTAGCTAAGGGGTAGTGTTATTGTCAATCCCACAGGTTTGTAGGTTGACCCGTTTAGGTTTGTAGGTAGACCCGTTTAACGCATTTTTTTCTTTAATGTTTTTTCGTCATAAATTAACTTGGGTGGGTATTTTATGTCAAAGTTTAAAACTTAAAACAGAAATTAACATAAGATTTTTATAATTAAAATGTGATATCTTTATATACTTTTGTACATTTTGTTACAAATTGTAATGTAATATAAAAGAATTACAATTCTAAATTTTATTTAAAAAATGGGGTCAAATGGGTCATGTTCATGTCAACCTATGAATATTTGTGTCGTGTTTGGTTCGTATCAATTTTTGTATGGTACTTGTTGGGTTGGATCCGCAAACACGACGTGTTAGACATCCCTAACTTTGATTGAAACTTGATCTGTTATCTGCAACTTATGAAAATTTTTAACTTTTGAGGTAAAGCATAATTAGATTGATATTATACAAATTATACAACATGCAAATGCCAGAAAGTTACAGATTACAGATCAAGTTTGAGTAGTTGAACGAATTAGACCATTGATTGAACAAATCTAACAATGGATGGTGAGATTATATCATATATAATATATTTGTATAGAAGATGAACTAAACGAATCTTTGTGACGTATTTATTATGTTTTCTGTATTTGACGTGCTTTATTCGGTTAATGCAGGGGTTATTGATCATTATCTTGAATTAAAATCTTTGGTCAAACAAACAAGTGAGTTGTTACGTTGCTTTGATCTTTATTCATAAAAAAGAGTTTAGTAGGGTTTTATTCAAATATTTATTGTATGCCACAGTAGAGTGCATCTATAAGTTATAAATGTACTTGAATTCATCTTTTCATGTGTTACTCAGTTATTGAAATTTTAGAACAAATGTAGTTATGTATTGAAACATCAATCTCCTAAACACGAAAAAGTAATTAGGAAAAAAAATATAACATTATGATTGGTCATGACTCATGCGGCATGTTGATTATCAGTTTAAGTAAACATGTGACTAAAATTAAAATGAGACTAATTGAATGCTCGTTATAAATAACGAGAGGCGTTGCGCTACGAGGCATTTAGGTTGGAATGTTGAGGCGCGTCGCGCGAGGTGTTGCTTTATGTATAACCAAAAGTTGTATATGTATGATCCGTTTTAAATTCAAGAATTTGTTATTGGTAAATGTAGTATGTTCGTCATAAGACTTGATCAGACGATGTTGAAAAGTATGAATGTATTTGTTTTCAAAGTTGCACTATGGAGATGATATAAAATGGGTCATAATGACGGTTTATTATGAAGTATAACCCTTCTCATATATCATTGTTTAAGATGTATTTTAATATTTTAAATTTGACCACATGTGTTTATCACTAACTTGAAAATTGGAGTGTGAAACGTTAATCGTATAATACACTAATATCAGTTTGCTTATGACTTGTTTCGGAGTATTATACAACCTTAAAAGCAAACCACTAATTCAACTAATTAAACAATGCATTGTCAAGTCTTAACCATTATAAAACACAATTCACTGTAAATGTTATTAGACGAACAATTAATGCTTAGCCAACATCATGAGCTTTTGAATGGGGTTGGGTCAACAGTTTGGTCACAAGATGAAGTGGTTCATATCACAAATAGGAGTGGAGGGTGATTTTACGCCAATTTTGGTTGAACGTTGATCGGTTATTTTGCTCAAACTGGCTTGGATCGAGTCAACAAAAGTAAACATTGTTTTTTTTCCACCAATTCCGGTTGAACATCTGTTTTGGGAGGAGTGATCAGGTTCTAATAATCTAATATAGGTAAACTCGAGTTTAAACCCGGTTTAAGATTGATTGGTTTGGGTTATAGCAGGTTGAAACCGGTTTCAATATATTTGGGTTTGTAACTGATCCCAAACCGGCGGTTAGTTGGGTTTGGAATCGGTTTAACCTCAAACCCATTTGAGAATTAGGTCCGATGTTCTAAAATTGGTTTTTCTCCATTACCGTGTTTGTTTTTTGTCAAACGGATAAACTAAAAATATGGTTTTATAAAGAGAATTGATTTTTAAAGCCCATTAATCTTAGCCAATATAATGTTTGATTTTTTTTAACGACCCATATTAGTTTGAATAATCCGAATCAGGCTCGAACTCATCAATGTCTCATCTTCCCCTAGTTGCTCTACACAACCAGCCTAAAGGGTGTTCAAAAACCAAAATCAAGAAAACCATACATGTAACTGAAAAATCCGATCCAAATTCTGAATTCGGTTTTTGATTCCGATCCAAATTCTGAATTCGATTTTTGATTCGCTGTTTAAAAAATCATTTGGAATTCTGTTTTTGTTTCAATCATCGGATCAAGTTAATAAAATAATCGTCTATTTAAAATGTTAAACCGAATGAAAATTAAATTTATTTTTTATTACAGTCACTAATATTAACATTTAAGAATTTTAGTTTTTTAGGTGATTCATATTTCATCCAAACCCTATATCAAAATAACTGAGCCGTCGTCATCTTCTCACCCGAACCCTAAATTACAACGACTCCGTGATCTCCGGCGTCCGGCTCCGATCATAAGCCTTCATGACCTTCAGATTCACCCGTCGTCTCACTCCTGTTATGTGTGTGGACTACTGTGTGTCAAACTAGAACTTATCAGTGTATCAAAAGTTTTATCACTCGTCACTAGTGAGCTTGAGCAAAAGAACCAAAATCTGTTATTTTCGGACTCCGATCAGTCATCTTCAAATATCCAAATCGGCCCTATAAATCCACATTCGGATTGATTTCTGAAGCACAGTTCCCCATTGTAGCATAATTCATCTCCGAGTTTGTTTCATACTCGGAGTTAACTCAGTCTGATGATATCATGTATATCTTGAGATATCCAGTTGGATATGTACAGAGCTCTTGGTAGAAACCGGCTCATATACCGTTCATTAATATCCAACTGCGTTAAAACGGGTCTTATCGACAAAGCCCTCCAAGTGTTCGACGAAATGACTCAATCAGACTGTAGAGTTTTCAGCATTGATTACAACCGAATTATCGGCGTTTTGATCTGCCATTCACGTTTTGAATTAGTGGAATTGTATTACAAAGCCGTGATTCAAAAAGGGTATTCTTTAAACTCGTTTACATACTCAAGGTTCATTTGTGGTTTATGTAAAGTTAAAGACTTTAAATTGATTGATAAACTTTTACAAGACATGAATAGAATAGGATCTGTACCAGATATGTGGGCGTATAATATGTATCTGAATGTTTTATGTTCCGAATGTTTAGTTGATATAGCTTTGAAAGTTTTAGATGATATGACCATAAACGGTAGACAACCTGATGTAGTTAGTTACACTACAGTAATTAGTGGTCTAATGAGGGTTAAAAGATTTGATCAAGCTGTTAAAATGTGGCAGTTAATGATCCAAAAGGGTATAAAACCAGATGCTAATGCTTGTAGAGCACTTGTATTAGGTTTAAGTGAAATCAGGAAAATCGATTTAGCTTATGAATTAACAGTAGGTATCATGAAACTTGATTTCAGTACAGCGGTGTATAATGTTCTTATTAACGGGTTTTGTAAAGCTGGCAGACTCGATAAAGCACACGCGATTACGAGCTTCATGAGAAGAAACGCGTGTCCTCCTGATTTGGTTACTTATAATATTCTGTTAAATTATTGTTGTGACAAATTAATGTTGGATGAAGCTGAAAAGCTGATGAAAGTAATGGAACGAAACGGGTTGGAACTCGATAGTTACAGTTATAATCAAATTATCAAAGGATTTTGTAAAGCGAATCTTATTGAAAAAGCGTACATGTTAATGGTGAGAAAAATGAAAATCAAAGGTTTGGTTGATATCGTATCATATAACACAATCATTAGAGCACTCTGCAAAGGTTCACGAGTTAAACGGGCGTACGAGTTGTTTGAAGAAATGGGTTGTCAAGATATTAAGCCCGATATCATTACATTTACAATTTTAATAAAAGCGTTTCTCCGAGACGGTAATTCCACTTTAGCAAAAACGCTTCTTGATAAAATGACGGAAACGGGTTTGCTACCTGATCGCGTATTATATACAACGGTTGTTGATCATATGTGTAAAACCGGGAGAATATCGATGGCTCATACGATCTTTTGTGATATGATCGAACATAAAATTACACCGGATGTTGTTTCGTATAACGCAATGATTAGTGGGTTTTGTAAGGCTTCTAGGGTTTCTGATGCGATGAATCTTTTCGAGCAAATGAAAGTTGAAAGTATTTATCCGGATGAAGTTACATTTAAATTAATAATTGGAGGACTTTTACATGAAAATAAAATCGCGTTGGCTTGTAATGTATGGGATGAAATGATGGATAAAGGTTTTACACTTGATAGAGATATTTCAGAGAGTCTTATTGATGCCATTAATTCAAAAGAATCATCTACCATAAGTAATGGAAAAGGTATGTATGTATGTTAATTATACATGATGCATCAATTAATTGCACTTTTTAAATTAAAGTTTTTCTATTTAACTATTTACATGAAATTTCAGGTTGAAAGATGTGATTTATGACTTTGAAATTAGTTGAGAAGTGGAGGGTTCTTTAAAGAAATACAAATATTGCGAAAACTTGCGAAACCAGTTAAAATCATTCATCTGTTTGTGACTTTGTGCATTCATTTATGATTTTAACGTGAATATCAAATTAAAACATTGTGATGTGAGTTTCTTTAAATCGATATGCGTAAATTTATGCGTATTCATATGTTACACATGTGTAGGTTGACTGTAGATCCTTGACCTTAACATGTGTTTGAAACTTGTAACAAGCAATAGAGAGATGATAAGAACAGTGGAATTTTGTAATTCGAGAGAAATAATTTAATCTTTTACATTTATACACTTTTCATATAATTTTCAATAATTGTTGAATGTTTAGATTGGTTCTCACAAGTTCTGGCAATATTTGTGGTTTTGTAAAGAATCGTCACCTATTTGAGAACCATTTGACTACATGCCATCTTGAAGAATCAAAGTCAGCATTATATTTTTGATGGATTTTAAGCTGCAAAGCAAGTCAAGCAGGTATTAAATTTCTGCATCGGCTCATTTATTTATTTATTTATTTATTTATTTATTTATTTATTTATTTATTTATTTATTTTTTGGGCAAGCTTAATGTATTTCTAGTCTTCAAGATAAAAGAATAATAATCAAACATTACAGGTGCACTAGCTCATGATAATAAATCAATCAAATCCTGACATAGAATGTATAAATAAGTTACATAAGTGTATGGCTGCAAACATCAATACATCATGACCAATTGACCATTGGCACATAAATCCTTAAATTCAAGCTACTGAAAATGTTTTGATTAAAACATTAACTACTTTTAAATATTTATTTAGCTTAATCTTAGTTTATGAAATGGTTGCCGGTTGATGCCTTATTGTTGCCCCTTGAAGTTGTTTAATATTACACGCAGTCTCTTGTGGATATCAAGAATATCATGTTATGTTCTAATAATATTTTATTTCATTATATATTTAACAGGTTCTTTCGGGGGTATTTTAAAACGGTTTAAGAGAGAGAAAAGTGTTTTTAAAACTTCAGGAGATTTATACGGAAGACGATGAGCACACAGTTGGTGAATAACCAAGTTTTGTGTTTACAAACAGATATATATGTTTTATGAAGCATATAAAAAGCAGATGAGTTATGTTCATAGTTGCAATTATTTTTTCCATCATGTTTGATCCTGTAAGGATTCTGTGGACCAGATAAGGATGAAATAGGACAAACAGATCTAACATGTTGACTAAAGTGTATTAATTTTTTTTGAATGTTCTAACTTGTAGATTTTGGATTATCATATTGTTTCTTATTTGTAAAACATACCATGGCAGGATTAAGAGTCTAACACGCGTTCATAGCTTTCTTTCTGTTTAACCAAGATAACACTGGGTTACACCAAGAGTCTTCTTGCTAGATTGTTTTAAACCAAACCTCTCCTCTTTGATATCCATCACAACTTGCTTTGATTTCGTACCTATGATATAGAGTTGAAAGTAACGGTTGGGATTGGAGACTTCATCCTTTTAAGAAAAAAATATTTATGATTATGGAGAACATTCATGGAAATTTTTTATTTTTTCAGCATGGATTATTACAACACCAAGTGAAAACCCAACCCTTTTACCCTTGATAATATCCCCAGCTACGTGGTACGTTGACATGTTAAAGATTTTCTAATGCGACATTTTGACATGACAATGATTTGCTGATGTGGTTAGGTTCCCTTAGGGACTGTTACAAGTAAATGATATAAAAGTTGTAAATAATTGTAACAATTTCCTGAGTTGAAAGAACGATTACAAGATAGTGCCCTGTTCGAGAAGGGTGATCTCCGTTTACAAGGTTTAGAACCTTAATTTGATTAACATAACATCGACAAAGATAACAATTGCCGATCCTAAACTATTTATTCAGAAGACAATAATCGTCCAACCCACAACCCTAATACTTTCCCCCCATAATTGGCTGAACATGTTGACCGGGTCAACTCTAGAACCAAACACCCAGCTCGGCCAGCCCACTGGGTTCGTATCACCATGCTTTATGCATACACAACATAACAAAAATTACATATGTTTCGCGTTAAATTATGAAGTTTACACATTTTCTACTGTTTAATATTATCTAGTAACTTGTGATATGTCATCGACGGTAAACAAACCTATTTGGTGAATTATAATTGTATTGTTGTTGGTACCCTCCGTATCCTTGTGACGAATTATGATATTGTTGTTGATTATCAGTGGATTCATTAGGGTTAAAGTCACTTGATGATAAATGATCACGAAGTCGCCATCCTTCAGGTTCTTTTTGGAACTGGTTCGATTGAATGTAGGTCTCTAAACTCATCACAGCTTTTGTCACTTTTGGATCTTCTTTTTCCTTCAATGCTTTGAGAAAATCACGCGATATAATGTTTAATAGCTTCTTGAACTGGTTTTTGTATTTTCTATATAAAGCAAACCCTGCCACCTGATCAAAAGTTTTATATAAAAATTAAAACATTATGGTAATAATATTGGCTTTGTAATCATAAGTAACATGTTTATTAATTAAAAAAATATTTGAAAAAACAAGCAAAAAAAGAGCAACAAAAGTCATCCTAATAAATACATTGGCTTTGTATTATTTTAATTTTTTTAATATAATTATTTACATAAACTTTGAACCTTAAGTGACCATCAACCAATCTGCCTTTTCGTTTTAGGCTAATAATTGAACCCGCTATAAATAGATTATAACCCATATTGACCCGTCGGGTCACATAGGACATATAAAGCGGTAAAATCTATATCTATACTATATAATAAAAAAAGGTTTTGTAAGGACACTTGTCATTTTGTAGCGTCTCCTCAAACTTATTTTCCGACTTCTCTCTCTTATTAAATTTAACATTAATTTAATAACATTTAGTTTTAACAACAAAAAATAAATATTTATAATTTAATTAAATTACAAAATTTACACATTTAAATATTCCAATGTTAGAAATTTGAAAAAGTTATATATATAAACAAACATAAGAATCAAATTTATATTTTACAAAAAAATTGTAATGGTTTTTTCATAGCTACAAATCAAAATTTTGTGAGGGTATGATTTATTTTTCTGCTTATATTAGTTAAACATTCATATATAAGTTTATTTCCCAAATAATATATAACATTTTGTTTTATTTAACCACTTGTGTTTATATAACTATTTTATTATTTAATATCTTTGTTCTTTAACCTCTGTATTACACAGGGTTTTAACCTAGTAAATAATAATATAAACTCACCTCAAGGAAAGCCTCAAGAGCCACCAATGTGTATAGATTTGCAGGCAAATTATTTAAAAATCTAGCAAGCCATTTCCAGCCTTCTTCAATTCCATGTAGATTTTGGATTCCGTTGACTTCAGTCTAAAAAAGGTTAATAAAAATAAGAATTCTTATTAATTAAGTGGTGGTATAAAAGATTTCAGAAATAAAAAACATTAACCTGAATTAGAGCCCCATATAGTTTTATATGCAAAGTTAATCTTGCTACATAATCGTCAGTACTTTCAAATTTTCCATTTTCTTCTTGGTAACCAATAGCTCTAAAGTAAGCATCTTTTGTTTCAAATGCCGCCTGTTGAAACAAAAACGTAAAAGTATGGTATGATAAAATAAAAATAAAAATTTTAAAAAATGATAAATATGAGAAAAAATTAACACGGTAAAGAAAAGTACCTCTGAGTAACTTAAATACTTAGGAACTGTAAAAATGCAAACTTTGTTTAATTTGGCAACAAGAATTTCCATTGCATGAGGAACCTAGATTCAAGTTAACTCATTAATTATTAAATAATGACAAACATGTAAATTTGTGAAAAAAAAAAGTATAATGTTTGTAACCTGTGAAGTAACCATGACAATAACATGTCCATATGCATATATTGCAGCATTGCTGGTAGCATTTGTGCAAAAATAGACAATCTGTTACATTAAAACAAGACTTTTAAATTTAATTGATGTAAAATATATAATCACAAGAAAACATTAGTTAAAGATATGTTTCTGAATTGACAACCTTATCTGCAAAGATCCCAATATTGATGGATTGTGGAAGGTTTGAATTCATAAGTTTCACCAGTTCATCTGCTTTTGTCCTGCCCAACATAAATAATAAATTAATATTAAATCTCAAACGGGTCAAATGGAGAATGGGTCCCGTTTTGACCAATACTATAAAAATTGTTTTAA
>WOUH02000041.1:395637-411959 GCA_009936405.2 Stevia rebaudiana | reverse complement strand
GCCACTACTTTAGGGTACTTTTCAGGGTAGTTGGAGGGTTTGATGTGGCATAGTGTGATTGGGTATTTTTCAGGGTAGTTTTGCCTAAATGCAAACCACTCCCCCCACCCTTAGGACACTCTCTCTGTAGGTGGCTGCTTTGGTGTTGGCTGGCATGGTAGATAGTTGGTATACTTAAATTAAATTAGAATAGAAGACGAAGATGAAGCAAGTTCAGGGATATGTGCATATGAAAAGCACGTGAGATATAGGTTTTAATTTGGGAAATACTTCTTTTTACATAAATCACCCCTTCATTTTATGTAATTGCTTCTTTAAAAATTACAAGTTTGAACAATAATAATCCTTTTAATAAAAAAGACAAAAATACCTCTCATTTAACTGGAAAAAATTAACTTTGTTAGAGGTTTGGAGCTAACGGAGACATATCGCAAACCTCAGGGAGAGAAAAACTAATTTTGAAACGTTTGAAGAAAAAATTTTATTTCGACCAAATCATAGGAAGCAAAAGAGAATTTAACTTTTTAGTTTAATACAACAATTTGTATAACCGTACATAGCGGTCACTTTCATCATCGTCAACTTCTCCGAGCTCTAGGAGGTATTCTTCTTCTTTCGATTGTTGGAACTGTTTGTATAACATTTCAATAAAAACACTTTCAATTATATATTAAAAGTAAAGGATATAAACAATGCAATTACAATACTTGTTTCGACTGATAAATAAAATGCAAGAACAATAAAAGAAGTAGAAGAAAACGATAGTTCTCTGGCTTAGGATTCTTTTTCAACATAGGTTCCCTAAAACAAATTCCAAGTCTACCAAGAGAACCTCTATGTTCTCACACCTCCAAAATTCCACCTCGATCGAAGCCTCAAACAGAGGCGTGACAGGTTGCTCTAGCGTCAGGATGCGAGTAACTGGTCATGTCAAAAGACTCTTTATGATAGTTTAATAAAACGACTCTTTGTTCTCACACCCCAAAATGTTTGTGGATATGTTTTCTCTCCCAAAAAGATTTAAAAACAATAAAAATCATAAGTTTAAAATCTAATGTTTGACCAAGTTTAACTTTTGTTAACCAAATTGACTTGACTTTTGTTGACTTTATGTTAGTTAAGTGTGACTAATTGTTGGGTAATCTCCTGACACTCATTAGAGTCCCATTTACATGATCAAGTGTCATTATTGTCAAAAACCTTAGTTTTGGTAACATTTAATGTTTTACAGTTTTCAAAAAGTTTTTGTCAAAAACCATAGTTTTGGTAACATTTCATAATTGACAGTTTTTAGAAATATGTTCCATTTATTCTCGAAATTATTTGACCACACAAATGGTCAAATCATTTGATGAACTTTTAATATGTTGTTCCTAAGTGTGTTAGCTACTTAGAACTATTTTTGCTATATTTTTCCAACAAGCAGATTATTTTATAAAAATTCGAAATTAAAGTGTCCATTATTTTACATAGTTTGCATGTCAAAAATAAATATAAATGGTAGATATTTCCAAAACTTATAAAGTCAGTTGGAATAGTTAGATAACATCTTGACACATAAACTCTGCCATTTTAACAGATTTGTCATTCGGGCTAAGAAAATAGTTTTGACATAGCAAACGAACTCAAAATCTTGCAATTCCAGTTTTGAACGAAAGTTATCATCTTAAACATCATTTTAGTCTTTCAAAATAGGTCTTTTGAGCTAGTTATCAATGTGTTATTAGCTGTTGATTACAGCCTATACAGAAACAAAACCTAGTCTTGTTTATTTATTTAAAATCAAAGTGTTTAACTCATCTATATGATTATTTGAAGTTGTACCAAGCCCACAAAGTTCATACATATATTTTTTTAATAGAAATGACAAGAAATCACTGGAGGTTCTTACAACTAGCACTCATATCTTCGATACAAAATGTTGATGATGATGAAGGATAAACACCGAGCTTCCTATGTAACATCCGTCACTTTCAGGTGTGATTTTAATAAATACTTGATGTATTTAAGACGCAATTTAAAAACATGATCGGAACCAATTACCTCTTTGACTTATTGGTTATACACCTAAGCACTCAATATCCATACACCATACCATTTTTTTTTTTTTTTCAAAGATAGCCACCATACCATTTAGTTTATTCCATCCCCTCAATGGAGGATCGTATGTTTAAAATGATCACAAAAAAAACTCCTTCTACATCCCCTCATACTTTGGCCGTAGCTTAATTCCCATCCTCTTTGATTTGTTTTATTTCTTTTCTCATCACCTTTCACCACCATATAATCAGCCATGTTTTCCTAGACTTTTGTCAAAAGGAACAAGAATATGGGGAGGAATCATCATCCTTCTTTATCTTTTCTTGGAATTTTAGAAGATCAAGAAGTTTTAGCATGGATCATCTCTCTTGTGGTGGATTCATCATCCTTCTTAATCTTCTATCATCTTTAGAGGGTATAAATCTTCAACCTCTCTTTCATTTACATATTTTATATACACACTTGTTAAAATTTACAACAACATCTTTAAATATAAAAATAATACTTTAAAGTTCAAACTAACAATGAACATACAAGTTTTCTCCCTCAAATCCACTTTTTTACTTCTACTAAGAATGAACATACAAGTTCATTTTTATTGTCTTCAAAATGAAACCAAAAGTCATTATAATTAACTCTAATTAAGAGTAATAATCACAATATTAAACCAATGAATAATGGTCCATCTATTTCATATTTAATTAAAAAGATGTAACAAATTCCTAATAGATACCAAGTTTTATAAATTTCATTCAAACCACTCAATTTAAGGATCAAAATCCTATTCATCAAAATTAGTGAAAAACTCATTTTCACTAAATTTCCATCACCCGTTAACTGGAAACTTCACAAATCATTCCTTTTTCAAACACAAATTGAATGCTATCATCAATCTCACGAATTTCTTTCTAAAATCACGAATCAATTACCATCAACGACGCGTATTTGGAAAACTAGGAGCTTCTCGTTTTCAGGTATAAATTACCCCCAAACTCGACGAGTTTTTGTTTTTGGAACATCATCAAACTCACTCACACAACCACGAAACTGATAAAGAGAGAGTGGTCGGAAACAGTGGTCGGAACCGTTGCATCGGCCACCATCGCCGCAGCGACTGAGAACCCAACTCCTATATGATCTTCTACCCATCGTCAGTCAGAGGTACTACCCTCAATCGACTCGTCATGATCTGTTCTATCAAAGCCTTAAGTCAATTTTGAATCTTAAAATATCAATTTGTTGATTTGATCTAGTATAGATCTAAGGTTCATATAAGAACCCGGATCTGATCGAAACCTATGTTTAAATAAAATAAATTACGGATTATATTCGAGTAAGTCACCCTAGCCGAGATGGTTAGGGTGCACCACACGCACACCCGAGGTCGAGGGTTCGAAATTGGACCACCCTTTTTTTTCAAATGTTTTTCTTTCAGCTTTTAAATTATTTGAAATATATTAAACTTAAATAAATCATAACTAATTCATTTTAACTCCATTTTCAACCTATTCTATATCAAAATTCATCTAATTTAGTTCTTTATTTTATAAAAATATAAGCTGAAGCATTTGGAATATCCTTTTATTGCTATTTCCCAAATTATTTTTATCATATATACTTATTTGTCCAAATAAATCATTTAAATTCATATAATTAAATAAAAACTTAAAAATAAAAATAACTAAACATTATTTTTATTAGTTTGTATGAATCATATAAATTATTTTTTAGTTATAATAAATAATACTACCAAACCAAACATACACTTATATAAGTATTATATAATTTATCAATGGTGACGTACGTTCAAATTTAAGTAAATATTATAGGTTGTAGTTATGTACTATAGATCAATATACTAATACATATATCAACATTCTAGGTTAATTTGTGATCATGGATTATTATAACCAATTTGGATTGTGATATTAAGATCGCTATGTAACCTTTGAGTATTTTCTACTTTTTTCCCGCTATTTATATTTTCGGGCTGTTACATATGTCATGTATACAAATTATTATTTCATATATATTCATGATTCACATGAGAATCCTAAGTGTTTATGTAATGATTTGATGAGCTGCATGCTGTGTGT
Organism: Stevia rebaudiana; assembly: GCA_009936405.2. NCBI lineage: Eukaryota > Viridiplantae > Streptophyta > Magnoliopsida > Asterales > Asteraceae > Stevia > Stevia rebaudiana. The sequence goes on along the minus strand of WOUH02000041.1, from coordinate 407,823 downwards.
TTACATGCTATTTGAATTAATTGTCATACATCATTCATAATTATGAGAGTGTTTTATCTCTCTACATATACACGAACATACATAAGAGTGTTTTATCTCTTAATCAAGCCAACATTAATGAATAAGATTTGGCTATCTTAATTTGTTTACATGGAGGTTACCCAGTTCCACCTGTACATTATCATAATTCATATAAACCTTAAATCGCATAATTTTTTTAAATTATATATATTATATATATTGAAATGCTCACCAATGTTCCATTAAAGTCGTTGAAATTGCATTATTCCAACCAGTGGCGGATTCAATGTACAAGGAGGGGGTGCACAGTACATCTTTGCGAAGCCCATGTGATAAGTATAAAAACCTATTTTTTACCTTCAAATTTTAAGCTAAAATCCATATTCAGGGGCACAATTTTCACATAAGGGGCACATATATTTATTAAAGGGGCCCAATACATGCCTTCATGCATAAATTATTGTATTAAGTTAGAGTTATATTTTGTGTGTTTCCTTTATCCGTTTTATGTTACAAAGATTAAGAGCAGATATTCCATATTTAGAACAAAATTGCAATATTCCAAAATCTACAAACACAAATCGATAGAATGTAGTAAAAGAAATAGTCTATGAAATCGATTATACATGAACATTACTGAATGAAATCGTTCATAATAAACATAAAAATTGAACAGAATAAGTGATTTAACAAAAGTTCCAAAAAATTACCATTGATTTACAAAACATGATGGAGATTTAGCAAGCCAGCAAAGTGAATCCAATGTGAGAACATCGGCTTGATCCAACGATGGTTGATTTGGTTGATCCATGTTGTTGCCGAGAAACCTCCGATCAAATACGAAGCTCCGATCGATTAGTGTGAGAAGCTTGGATGCGATTAGGGTTCCTGTTTGATTATTCAGAAGCTCCGATCGATTAGAGCGAGAAACTTGGATGCGACTAGGGTTAGTGATCGATTATTAGGGGAGGAAAAGAATCAGTCTGGATAACATTTGTGCGGAGCAAGAAATTGGATGTGATTACGGTTCCGATCGATTATTAGGAAGGATAAGAATCTGTCTCGTGAAATTCACGTGAATATTTTGTGTGGGAATATGTTTCACCACAATTGGACAGGTGACAAAAAAAACATTGCTTAATTAGATAGTATAGATAGATAGATATCAACCCAAGTCTTTTTTGTTATAACTTAACTACCTTCTATAGATTCCCATATGTAAACACATCCTTTGCTTTCCAAATCCTGATACAAGTTGTTTGAGAGGTAAGGAAAGTAAGCCACACACTTGCCATCAAATATCCAAAACCATAAAAAGAAATCCACATACACTTTATTACGTTTTATCACAAGACTCCTTTATCCGTATATCCTCCAACTATATCTTCCTATGAGTAAAGGCTCTTCAATAAAGCCATCTCCTCATCTTTGAGTTCTATTTGGTTCTTCAATGGCTCCACTCTTTCATCTGTTGATTTCCATTCTTACCCTCCATTATTCTGCCATTTTCTATGTAGCCCTTAAAGTTGACTTTGGTGCTAATACGGGCCTGACTTTTGTAAGCTTCATTTTAACTCACAAATTTCACTGTTTTGACGTTTAAGATAGATGCTGATTTCTAACTCGTATTATATCTCTATAATTTTGAAAATTTAGTCTAAAGTATGCAGCAATAAGTGTGAATCATCCTTCTGCAATGGTACATGCATATAAATGTTAATAGTTTTTGAAAAAGATATTGTTAAAAATAAGCCTATTGCAACTTTTATTTGCTATAAAAAGGTTGCATTAGGTGGAGTTGCATTAGACCTAATGCAGCCTTTTCATCACCTAATGCAACTTTTTTCTCAAATGCAACTCTTAAAATGCAACTTTTTTTAAGAAAAAAATGCATTATGTAACAAAAAGGTTGCATTGAATCTAATGCAACGCTACCTAATGCAACTTTTTATGACAAATAAAAGTTGCAATAGGCTTATTTTTTAATTTTTAATTATTTAAAAAAATAAAATAAATATAGGTGTATTAACAGTGCCACCGTTGCTAAGATATGGAAAGTATTGTGGGATATTATACACTGGATGCCCAGGGGAGAAACCTTGTGATGAACTTGATGCATGTTGTATGAAACATGATTCCTGCATTTCAGCCAATAATAGTAAGTGTAATTTTGCTCTCAAACATCTTGTTTCTTAATTATTACTGCTTTTAAAGAATAATTTATAATAATCTTTCTAGTTTTTTATCGACCATAATATAATTGTCATATTGTTGGTAGTTATAGATGCAAAAACAACGATCGTAAACAAAATTTAATTTATTTTGTATTGCTGGTGTTGGTATTTAAAAATCGTCGACATTCGTAAAACTGTTTCAAACACATTTCCAGAATGTATCGTCGACATTCGTAAAACTGTTTGAAGCACATTTCCAAAATGTTGTTGATTTATGATAACGAGAATGAAAGCGATCCTTGATTTTGATTCTCTTTTGAGTTTTAAAACCAAAGTTATTATGTATTGATTTGGGTTGTAAAGAAAATGAAATATTTCTTTCTTCGTACAATTTGTTTCAAAATTTATATTATTTTTGCAATTCTGTTAGATTCATGGATAACTTAAGTATTTGATGACATATGTATTCCGTTACCAATTAACGTAAATCAGTTCTGAGACGAACAGAGTACGTTCTTTACTTGTACATATGATTAGCATAAAGTAATATGAGTTAATATCATACTTAAATATTAGCACTGTAAAATTGTAATGGACTAGTGGTAGATGTATATATGATTGAAAAGACATAAACCTGAAACTTCAATCTAGATTATATTTATTTTAGAGTTAAGTTTCTTTTTGCTCATTGTGATTTGACCCAAATAACTCTTTTGCTCCAAAAGTTTCAAAATCAATATTTTTCTCCCTATGGTTTGCGATCTGTCCCCATTAGCTCCAAAATACTAACGTCGTTAATTTTTTTTGTTAAATGAGGGGTATTTCACCCAAGAGTTTTTTTATGCTATGAATAAGACTCAAACCTGTGACCTCTCATTTGATAAATACGTAAGGTATAATTATATTGGGACAAATACCCTCTAGTAAACTCCACCAAACTCATTTTTATAATTTTATGTTTGGACGTGAGATATTTACGTCAATATGTCCACTCTTGGCCATTTAGATCTCTACCGAGCGACCTACAGTATTAAATAAATGAGTAAATTACTCAAAGCGTCCTTTATATATATACATACTTGCGTACGTTTTTCGTCCTTATGTTTGAAAAATTGCAAAAATCATCTTTTATCTTTATGTTTTATAACAATTATGTCCTTTTTACTAACAGAAGTTAGTTTTTCTGTTAATAGTACTGAAAATGACTGTTTTGCCCTTATTAAAGGATGATTTGTGTCATTTACTCTTTTCTTTAAAGTTAAGTATTTTTTGTTTCCTTTATTTGTGTCATTTACTCTTTTCTCCTAATGACGAGTTAGCTTCCGTTAGATAGGTACTGATACAAAAAAATAATATAAAAGTTTGGACTGTAAGTAACAATTTCATAAGTTGGGATTATTACAAGCCAATAGGTCAAAGTTGGGATTATTAAAATCCAATTTTCCTTTTATAAATTTTTAAAAATACTTTTGTTCCTTTTTTTTATTCTACTTATTGTATAATTCACTACTTTTTTTTTATTTTTTAGTATTTTTAAGATATTTTTCGCTTTTACTTTTTTTTAGCATGTTTTACTTCTTTTTTTATTTTAAATTCTTTATAAATTAAATTTTTACGTAACATAAACTACATAATTTAATGAATATTCCAACGTAACAAAAACTATATGATGACGTATTACATAGTTCTTTATTTCAACGTTGAATTGAATTAACTACTAACAATAGTTAATCTAATCTTCAAAGGGTTACTAGTCGAATGCTATGAGTGTGTGCCCTTCTCATCACGTCGAAAGTTTGAGTCACACAATGGATAATAGTGTAAAATCAAGGGTAAAATTATATTGCCGTTACATAAAATAATTTAAGAATTAAAAAATAATCACTGTATTAGGGTACAAGGTGCCTCGACTTTTATCATAGTTTAACACATTATATTTCTTTAACATTTTTTATAATAAGATATTGACGTAACAAAAACTATATAATTTTATAGTTTTGCCATGGTAGTTTAAATTACATTTTTTAAATTAATATTGGCGAAGAAAATAATCGTGGAAATCACAAATGAAATTTTTCTCACAAGCAAATATAGAAAAGCTTAGATTATAGAACCATTCTCACGAGTAAAATTTAAAAAGAATCACTTGCACAAAAATGTTGAAAAAAAAGGAAAAAAATAGCCTTAAAATAATAATAAATTAAAAGGAGTTGATTATAAAATAAAAAGAAATAAAGAAAAGGAAGAAAAAGTTTTTTCAAAAATATATAAAATATAAAACCTAAAAAAGAAAGAAAAAACTTAAATCAAAGAAAAGTGTAAATTACATAAATCATTTTTTAAGTATGCATTTTCAGAATTTGTCCTTTAAGGGCAAACCGGTTATTTTCAAAAATATTAACAGAAAAACTAACTTCTATGAATGAAAAGGACCTAATTGTTATAAAACATAAAGATAAAGGATGATTTTTGTAATTTTTTAAACTTAACGACGAAAAACGCAAGTAGGTATATACATGAAGGACAATTTGAGTCATTTACTCTAAATACATAGATAGTGGAGAGAGAATAATCTTCAAATAAAAAAAAATTTAGAGAGTTTATTAATATAAAGAAATGTATACGTCTCGCGATAAATGCAACCCAAACTCTTCCACATCACTCCAAGCATTGATGCTTGACTCGTGATGCACAATCGTATGTTATTTTACGAACGCTGATATACGCATTGTCAACTTAAATAGTACAAGTATCTTATTTTATGAATGATGATATACGTGCTAGCCACCATGAAAAATAAGAGAAAATCACTAAAATTGACATTTGGCACTTTTTCATCAAAATAAAAATCATTTTTAGCATATAAAAAATAGATATCACCAATCAAATTTTGACATATACACATCGCCCGGCTAAAGGTGTGTGCCTTTAGCTAGTTTTTTTGGTAGACGAAAAACATGTGGGGGGCACATGTCCTCATCAGACCTAGACAAGACACATGGCTAGTCTATTGTCATATATTAAAGGATATACTAAGCTTTAAAAATGTAGAGGCTTAGCTGACGTTTTTCGTTGTCTTAATTAGTTATCGCTTTTGAAGGCTTAGCATGTGATTATGAATGTGACATGATTAACCTGTGCTTTTGAATCACTACACAAACCTAGCTACCCAAACCGTGTTTGCCAATCACACTCAAGAAACTATTTATTAAATGTGTTTGTACATATTTCAAATTCAATAAATGTACAAATTTCTTTTTTTTTTTGAACATCATAGGATCTCACGTGCTAGCCACCGGAAACCGGGCGATGTAGTCAAGGTCGATTCCTCGACCTCTGTGAGACCGTACCCCCCAGATAAGCGGGAACCGGATGAAATCCGTAAACCCTCTCCCCTTCTCAGGTTTTAACCGGTGAACTCTATCCGAGGTGCACTTTCTCCCCATCACTAGAAATTGCCCAGAGCAATGCTCTGGACAAGATTTGAACTTGAGACCTCCCAAAGGAAGCCCCAAGTCTACACCTCATTCTAACCATTTGAGCTAGAAATCATTGGTATAAATGTACATATTTCAAATGTATTTAGAACTATAATGTGTATTAAAAAACTATTGATTATATGTGTGTCATGGTTGTAAAAATCCCGACTAGCCTCCGATTAATCCCCGATTAATCGCTAATCTGATTAATCGCTAATCCTCCCCTCACCGATTAGTGACCGATTATCATTAATCAGTTCCATCGGTCAAAATAAATGCTCTTTAACATCATCATTTTGGGTAAAACTGAACTAAATTTGTTCACAATTGAACAAAACTTGTTATAATTACATAGTCTGACTTATTTATGTGAATTTTGAAGTATTATATTCATATTAGTGTGAGTATATATACAATTTATAATAATTACATATAAAACTTACAATACGATTAATCCCGATTAATCCCTACTAATCCCGATTAATCCCTAGTCCCCACCTCGCCGCTCGACTAGCGCCTAGCGATTTCTACAACATTGCTTACGACAAACCTCCAGAAAGTGTAAAAGAACAATAGGGGTAAATTTGTAAAAAAGACAAAAACAAATTACAGACACATATCATGATTAATAAATAATAATAAAATAGTAAATCACCTAACACTCTCTTTTGTACCGGTTATGGTTTTAATACGTCTAGCCATTTGCATACCCTGCTTCTGATAATCCTGCAGAAATGGTTCGTAACTTGTCAATAATAATTGTATAAAAAAAGGTTGAATATTATTATTAACCAACTGAGAAAAGGATTAAACTAATTAAACATTAGCACATGTTAATGTGTGAATCTAAGTGCATATTTTTGGATTATGCTAGCACCAGAATAGTTTCAACTCCAGTATCTTTACGTTAGATAATTCATATTTACAAATCAATTGATTCAGTTCGATTGTTTTATTTGTAAATTTAAAATCAAATAATGTTATTATCATCTTATATTAGTATTTAGTTTAGTTATCTAAAAAATAACTCACAAAATTATAGAATGCAGATTAGATTATCAGAATAATCAAAATAAAGAACAGAAATATGAACAAAGAAATAAATATGAAATTAAAAACTAAGCGATTGGTGACTTACTCGATTAGAATCCATTTCTGATGCAAAACCCTTACCAACCACTTGGTTGTATATTTGTAGCCTACTTTCTTCCATTTTTAAAGCACTCTCTGCACCCTTTACATTTCCTGCATTCGACTCAAAAAGAATAAATTAATAAATTGTATAAGTAAATATTTTAATTGTGTATACCTAATTAGGGAGTCCAAAATATCAAAAAAAATAAAAAAAATTCAATAATATAAATAAATCAATTTAGATGGTTATAAAGCTAGTTGTTAGGGCATGCGACAATTGTAAACCGTACAGATTCTAAAAAATTAAGGGCTTTTTAATGAAAAATAAAAAATAGCATTAGATTAAGCTGCAAATAGATATTAATTAGCATCTGATAATATCAACAATTAAAAATAGATTTACCTTCGGATGCTTTATTTAGTCTACTAGAACCAGATCCCTTAGAATCCGCAGTCAACGCCTCAGCAGCCTTTCTTTGACTTTCTGCCACCGCCACGTCAGCAGCTTCTTTTGCAACTCTTTCAGCTTCCAATGCTGCTTTTGCTTTTGCTTCTTCCTCTTTCTTTTTTTCAGCTTGACGTTTCGCCTGCATGCAGAATATGAAAGTAATTATTGAATTTTAAAAAATAATCAATTTATAAAATTAACTAATGATTAGACACAATTATTAATTATTAAAAGGTGTATCTTCGACAAACCTCTTCTGCTTTTAATTTTTCTTGACGAATTTTTTCTTCCTGAAAAGCTTTTTGCTTTCTTTTGGCCTCTTCGATTGCAGCATCGTCTCGTATCTTTTTTTCTTCTATCTGAGATTTGTATTCATGGTTCCTTTGTACATCAGTCAGATGATTATCAAGTTCTTCTGCACTACAACCCAAAAAATAATCAAAAGTTGATAAAAGAACGCAACTAAAATTTTTTAAATGCAATATAGTTAGTCTTACATTTGGCGTTGATACTGCAAATCGCGTTTTCTGTCCAACTCGCGTCGCGCCTCCTTGTTTTTTTCAGCTCGAGAAATCGCATGGTTAAATTTGGTTTGTTCGTTTGTAAGATCATTTCCAAATGCAGATATTCGCGCTCTTATCTCTTCCTATTTATCACAAGTATTTAAAATACGAGTTTAATATGAATATGAATGCATATCTATACAAAATCGAACTGATAAAAAAATTAAGTTTAAAAAAAATCAACGAGTTAACATTCGTACAAAGTGAATTTATATTTTATAACATTAGACCAGTATTAAAAAAATTAATATTGAAATAATATAAAAAAGATAAAAAATAATAAAACAGACCGCAACACTAAGCTGGTGTTCATGACTAAGCTCGACTAATGCACCTTCAATAACTCCACCTTTCTCCATCAAAGCCCATTCGGGCCCACTAATTGACTCAGAATCAGAATCTTCACTGTCACTGTAAAATATTTACATGTTAAAATTATGAATAAAGTCATAATTACATATAGAGCTGGAAATTTCAACCCGTTTACTTAAAATGGGTCAAATGGGTTGCTTAAGAATAATTAACCCGAACGAGTACCTCAAATAGATATCCATTTTGACATAAAATGGGTGAATTACATAAATCAACTCGTTTACATAAAATGGGTCAAATCGACCCGTACTAGAAAATACCCATTTTGACTCCCGACCCGCCCGTTATACATCATAAAACTTCAAACAATGAATAACCAGAATATGTACCTTAAATAGATATCCTCACAACCAAAACGATTACCCGTTGTCACTTGTTTGATATTATTCTCATCATAAACATCATCATCATCATCACCTTCATCATCTGATACATGCATCACAAAAGCCTTCCTATTTTTTTCACCATCTGCAATATCACTGCATGATGAAACTCCTTGGTGAATGAAAAATAAATAAAAAATAAAAAAATTCATGAAATTTATACAAAAGATTTCTGATGGATTTTATTCGCAATAACTTTATAGAAATGTAACAAACTTCACAACTGTTTCAATTAAGTCACTCAAAGTTTTTTTGTTCCTCTAAAGTCACTCAACTTTCACTGAGTGTTCTAATTCTATGTAATTTTTTAATAAATATTTAATTTTTTTGAAACTGATTTAGGCAAATGAAGCATATATGAATATTTGTTACCAGTTAATGAATATTTCTTAATTTGACTTAAATTTTATAATTTATTATTATAAATATTGGTTGCATAATGGTATACCTTGAGTGTGTCTTGGTGAAATGTGAAGGAGCGAATGAAGATGCTTGAAGTTTATGATCTATTGTATTAAGCTCCGATATGAGTTCATCAAAACTCCAATCAACTTGTGGATCCGCTATAATCCCGTTAACACATTGGGGACATCGAATATCGAATTTTACAATACCCCTAATTATAAAAACATTAATAAAGACAAAGTTAATAAACCATTATCACATACCATATCCACTTTATATGATGTTGGATTTGAGGTATTTAAAGAAAAGGAATAAAATATTTCTTTTTTTCTAGGCATTTTCTAGATCTTTTAAATCTTGCAAATACCCAGAGCACTAGAACTGAACAAAATACAAGATTTGATTAAAAGAAAATAAAGGCATACATTTTAAATAAGTTGGGAACGAATTGATCAAAGTGATTGCTTCAAATTTGTCGTATAAAAAGTTATATTGATCTGCACAAAAAGAGAGATGTGAGTAGTCTAATCACAAGATATAACTAACACAACTACATTAACTCAGTTTTGATATTTTTTATATATATAAGCATCAAGATGAGAAAATGCACACAAAAAGATAACTGGAAAGAAATATGACCAAAGCTTTAACCTTTTGGTGTAAATGTAAATAAATATTGGGTTAAACTTCAAAGACCACATAAAAAGTTCTTATGAAGAAATTTAATGAAATTAATCTAACGTCTGTTTATATCAAAGTACTTTCCAAAAACTAGCATTTTCAAATGCAAGGTAAAACTAGTGCTATTTTACAATGACCAGATATGCTCAAAAAATATGATGAAAAATAGTAAATGATCAGAGTACAGAAGTCATAATTCAATTCATCTAATGTCATAAATCTAACCACCAAAAGGCTTATTGACTTAACTCAATTTACAGCATAAACAATCGATTCGTATTGCATTACCACAATTTAAAAAAAAAAACGATTAGGTCATTACATATGATAGCCAAAAATCAGATGAAAAACACCCCCAAAATCATCAATAACGTACACCCAATTCATCATTGATATAGATAAACAACTGATTATAATTTTGTGATTTTCTCTCAAATTGAGGTGAAAGACATGCATCCAATTATTAGAGAAGCTGAAAATTAGGGCGTGTGACAAACAAAATCAAGAAACCCTAACCAACAAATTAAAAAGAGAAACCTGAATGAAAAACCTACATCAAATTATGCACACATTAAGATGTTACTTGTAACCCAAAATAACCAAACATGTTATAGTGAACACGTAATTGTTCATGAATGTATGGTTTGTGAATAACAGTTCTAATTAATGTTCCATCACCGGAGATTCGATTTCAGAGTTGAACAAGCAACAGAATCCAGAATGCGTATGCAGGGCCGGCTCAAGCGTTACAGAGACCCAAAGCGAAAACCAAGATTTAGGCCCCTTTAAAAAAAAAAATTTGTTACAAAACAAGATAGTTAGCTTGCCTGGTAATTCTATTTTTTTATTAGATTAATATATGGTGTTACAAAACTTGCTGTTACAAAAACTTTCAATTTTTCAACTCCATTATGGGAAAAGTAGCAGCAAATATGCAGAGAATTCGCAAAACTATTGGATCAAAACCTTTGGAAAAGTACCACAATGTTTATTAACATGAGCTTCCCAACAGGAAAAGATGTAAACATCAAAAAATGGAGAAAGCATAAAAAATATGTTTTCTAATTGTTCCAGCAGTTTTTGGTACTACTGGATGCACAATGTTTTTGGAAAAGATGTTTATTAGTTTTTGTTGCAAAATATTAAAAATGAACTACCTTAGCCTTCCTTATCTCCTTTGCTATTGCATCTCTGAGTGTCTAGCTTCCTACAAATTGCCCAAACAAATCAGTATACGAAGGTTTCTCAACATTCAAACAGGTTTTCAATAACATAATTGCCGTTGCTTATACTTAGTATGAGTGTATATCAATGAAGATTCTACTATTAATGAAAACAAATATTATGTTAACTGAAAACTATTTAACACCATACATCATGAGGCCATTTATCAACAACAAAGACATCCAATGAGAAGCCATAAGCTGTTGAGAAAGCATTTACTTCTTGAGTGTTCAATCCAACCTCAAAAAGTAAACAAGTCAATTGCAGATTTGATAAATGCATTGCTTAATAATAATATCTTACTACAAATCGTGTTGAATATATTAAACAGTAAACATGTCGATAATCATTTATTGCAAACGAATCATAAATATACCGTTATAATCCTTGTAAAATCATGAACTCCAGAGAAACCAAACACAGCGAACGAAGCCACCAAAACCGAAATCTACAACTTGGATTTTTCTTAGAATCGTGATGTATCAGATTAAACCATTTGAAGGTACAACTCAATGTTTAATCGGATTAGACTAAGAAAGAATTTTGAGAGTGAATTTGATTTGAGCGAGAGATGAGAAAATAACCGTACCCTAATTTTGACAAAGTTGTTCGTATATATGTTTTTGACTTTCCAACAAATCAAACGTGGGATCGAAACACAGATCCAACTCTCATTGACTTAATACAATAAGTCACAATCGGCCCATGTTTAATAAATCATAGCAGGCCACAAATGTCTAAACCAACGAGATACAATCTCATAATTTGTTCAGCCCAGTTTCTTAAATAGCCCACTTATGATTAGTTACTTTAATTAATATTAAACCCACATATACATTAAATTGTGTTAGCGTAAAACGAGCCCGCACTCCCATGTCACCTAACTCGTTTAATCACTAATATAATAAAACTAGGTCAACAAGTTAATCCAATAACACTAAAATAGTTGATAACACTAAAATGACCAACAAATCGCACATCAAATAACTAGTAAAATCAACCCAATAAATCAAGTAACTAGCAAAATCAACACAAAAAATCAAATAACTAGCAACATCGACTCTAAATCACCCCCAAATCAGCTTCAATCATAAAATGTGTAAAGCAGATCAATAAACCAAACAACTCGAACTAATAAAACAGAGCAATATAAACTAGAGCAATATAAGGCTTGTGTTGATTTACTCTTATTTGAGGTAGTTTAGTTCGAGTCGTTTGGTTTATTAATTTGATTTACACATTTTACGAAAGGCTTGTGTTGATTTACTCTTATTTATATTGCTCTGTTTTATTAGTTTGAGT
>WOUH02000041.1:352948-381452 GCA_009936405.2 Stevia rebaudiana | reverse complement strand
ATTTTAACTAGGTTTATATTATTAGTTGGACATATTTTCAACTTGGTTTTAATGTTTTATAACTAAAATTAGAAATTGAAATTGGATTAGAGGCGGATTGGGGGGCAGATTGGAGGCGGATTGGAGGACGATCACAAAATTTTATGAGGGTCAGTCGGGATTTTAACATGTATATACCACTCGAAAAATACGTTTCACGGTGGGCGGGTGCCCCCCCACCATTACATGTAGCTACGCCCCTGTTCTTATACAAGATTACAAGCCAAAACATCACTTGTTAACTCTTGAGCATATAAAAATTACAGAAGGTACTTATGAAGCTTAAATTATAAGCCTAATACTGAAAATTATATCTATAGCTGAAAAATATGTAAACATCGAATTGGTGATTTAGTAAGACTAGATTAGCTATCATATTTTTTGGTGAGCTTTAATAGTGACATTTCAGCACTTCATAATTGAGGTTTTACATCGTGGATAAAGTATTATCTTGAAAAAGGAAATAGAAATAGTAAATTTTAACATGTATGCATACAAATGGATCTATTTAGGTTTTGTTATATGTCTAGCGGGTCAAATGATACCTGTATGGATGCACATTAATTAGAATTTTTGTATATTTCCTTCATTGGTTTAAATTAATAAAATTTACTTTTTTATAACTACAAACAGCAATGGAAACTAGAAACAATCTTGGGAGTTTGCTGAAAATTCTACCACCAGTGGACTTTTGCTGCGTATACGGTTCAAGTCTACATCCTAATAATAATGGCAAGGTTATTTTTCTAAGTTTGAGTGAACTGTTTTATTAGGTTACTGTTGCTTGATTACTATTTTCATATTTTTTATTCATGTTCTATAATACCTTTATAAAGATTTTCATGTTATAGTCATCGATGGAAGATTATATCCTTGGTGTACCAAATCCTCAACAATGGCATTCCGAGGTAATTCTTCACCAATACCGCCAATTTTATCCAAGTTGCAAAAACACAACTCCAGTTTTTAACAGTTAATATATATATATTTTTTAAATAATCTAGAATCTAAAAATGAATCGGGCTCACTACGCCTCATGGATGGCATCTCTTGGTGGAGCAAAACTGGTTATCTCTCTTACTCATTTTCAGTTATTATTTTATTTACTATATAAATAAAATGATTTAATTTGGTTTTTTAGATAACTAAAGCTGCAGATCAAATTGGTGTTGGTGTACACTTTAATCCATTTGTTTCTTGGAACAACAAGGTAGTTCTTTATTTCTTATTCTTATTACAGTTTTCATTTATTAACAAATTGGATTCATATTCTATATTTTTACGGTTAAATTATTTCAACTTTAGAACATGTGACAGATGTACAAATATGGGGTTGTTCGTATGGATGACTTACTTGAAGATATGCTGAGCTGGAAGAGATTTTATCTTAGTGGTCGCTTGCAAAAACCTGTAATTTTTTCTCATTTAATTCTTACATGCCAACCATCTGTTAATATTATTATTTATAATTATCCTTTTTCTTACTTTTATGTATTTTAGGTGCGTATAATTGTAGACAATAAGGAAATAACAAATGCGAATTTAATTAATTTGAGGGCTGCCTCTTCTGCTGCACTTCTGCTTTTGCCATCAAATTTCACAGAGGTTTTAACTTTTTTTCCATCACTAAAATTAGTTAAGTAATATTAAATTGATATTATTCTTGATGCAGAGGGAACTTTATGCAAAAATATGTAGCCTCTCATATATGGGTGATTTGCGCATGCTTTTTGCAGAGGATAAAAATAAAGTAAGGTTCAGGAAGTCGTTTTCTCTGATAACATATTTTTATTCTAAATTATTGTTTTATTATATATATATTTTATTAGATTGTAATCTAGACTTAGGTTATATTAATTATGTGTTATTAATGAATAAAGGTCACAAGGCAGAAAACGAAAGTCAAACATGACAAAAGTCAAATGAGTCCAATTGACGGTTATGACGGTTTTCTTGTGCCCCAAACAAAGGGGAATAACCACCTTGTTAGTACCTTTCCGTAGACTATAGATAGGACCAATATTGTACAGAATTCGTTATCAATTTTGCGATTCAATATTGTCTGCTTTGACTTTTCGTCACAGACCTTATTTTGTGTTATTGATCCTTTTCTTCTTGATTGTAATCGATAATATGATTGATGATTAATTCGTGATTGTGTTCTTGATATCCAACATATTTCAGGTGAAAAAAATAGTAGATGGCCAATTTGAATTATTCAGAAACATGTATAAGCCTCTTGTTGAAGAATATTCAACAAGCCAACTTTTGAAACTCTCCTCATGTGGTTCTCATCAAATGAACATATCTCAGGTTTGTTTCGAGTCTTTAAATAATAATTTAATTATTAGGATTATGACTTTTTTATTTAATTGCAGGATTGTAGTTTATCTGCAACTTCTTCCATTGTATCTTATCTCCCTGAATCTGTTAGAAGCCAAATGGGAATTGCAAACGCAGGTAAACAGACCGGTTTGAGTTTTTAAATAAAATAAAACCTGCAATATGAAAATTATAACATCTAGTTCTTGAAGGTCAAAATAGTAAATTCACAATCGGGTCACGCGAAGAGGCTGCAACACTCATGCAAAAGGTTTTGAGACGTAGAGTTATGATTTCAAGCGCGAGACAAGCGGTTGCGGGTTTTATAACTGTCGGAGCCGTTCATGGAATTAAATATCTTGGAAAAAAAATGGCAAAAGCTTGGAAATCTTCATAAAAGTAAGTTTTTCATTGTTGGTGACTCGTACTTTTTTTATAAACAAAATAGATTAGATCAAGTTTTGTAGTTATTAGTTTTAAATTCTAATTTAATTTGCTAGAAGGATTATGTGAAATGAAATAATCCATATCATATAAGATGTTGGAAATTTAAAAAAATAATGTATTTTTTTTCTTCTGAAGTAGTTTATATTTAAACATTCTTACGAGTTACGACCACTTTTGTTGACAACCAAACCCAAGAACACGAACTTTGATATCAAAAGATCAACTGTTTTTTGTGTTAAAACTATTGACTCTTTCAGTTTATTATAATTCTGGACTCTTTGTATATATATAACTTCAAACACATATTTATAAACTCTCTAACCTCATCAAACATATAACAATTAGAATTATCAATTCAACAAACTAGAAAATTACCAATTATAACAAACCAATAGATAAATATATAATAACTGTATCTTAACATTCAAACACTTGATTAAATACTAATTAATTAACTCTTTCCGAATCACCATTCAAATCTTCACTTTTTTTTTTTTTTTTTTCAAAACCAACCTGATCAAGATTAATCCATTCAACAAGTGTTCATAGTGGTAAAAAAAGTTGATCGATAACGCGACAATCAAAACTCCAAAATAACATTGTTAATCCTGCAACTCTCTGGTATAACAAAAGCAAACCATATAAACCATATTTTATATGTAATATATAACAACATTTTCAAAACTGTATAACAAATCTATATCTTTGGTACAAAATTTTACAACAAACCTTTCTAAAAACTCACAAATGTTGCAATTTTATAAGAGCGCGATACGCCCCACTATTCCCCATCGAAAGTAGCTCAGTATGTGACCCTTGTTCTACAACTTTCCCGTTTTTGATCACTGAAATTGAATCGGATTTTTGTATAGTTGACAATCGATGAGCAACAACGACGCAAGTTCTACCAACCATCATTTTCTCCAATGCTTCTTGCACAAGTTTTTCCGATACGCTATCAAGCGCGCTAGTGGCTTCATCTAAAAGAAGAATTGTTGGATTCTTGAGTATTGCTCTTGCAAGTGCAATTCTTTGTTTTTGACCTCCTGAGAGTTGGACTCCTCTTTCACCACAATAAGTTTCATAACCATCTTTCATTGAACTGCAATAATAATCAATTTTATTTGCAAAATTTAAAGTTGAATCATTATATGCCATATTATGTTTTGTTGGTCTCTAAAAATGATGAGTTTTTTTTTTTTCTTTCAAAATTACGTTTTTATGGTTATTTTTAAAGAAAAAAAAGTAATTTATACAAATTTTATCCTCTTGCACTATACATAGATACATAAAAAAAAACTCATAAGAAATGCGTAAAGTAGTTCAATCTACTAAAATATATGAAATATCATTGTATTGCATAGGTGTAGTATAAATGTATGTCATACTATGTATAAATAAATAAATAAAATAAAGAAAAAACCGAATAAACTCTTCTAGAAACACAACTATAAATTTAAAGAAATATAATTTGGAAATTACCATCATACTGATATATGTAATATTAAACATTTTAGTATTTTACGACGCAATTTGTTTTTTTCCCTTTAATATGGATTCACTATACTCTTTTAAAATATACTCTTTTAAAAGATAAAAATATAATTTTGATTCAATTGTGCAAAATGTTTTAAAAAATAATAATGTATTAAAAAAATAAGAAACGTTTGAAATACACTTAAAATGTGGTTTTTTTGGTTCTCATACAAGAAAATAGTTTTTATTTGAACCATCCCTATAATATGAATCCATATCAACTCGAACACTGAATCTAGAGTTTGATTTGGATGTTAACCTGATTCGAAATTAAAAACCAGATTTAAATGCTTAATTTGAATATGGTTAAGTTCAAGTTTTGGTTTTTTATAATCTGTTTCAAATAAGGAATATAATTCTATTGTAACAATTAATAACCATTACCTTATAAACTCATGAGCATTTGCAAGCTTTGCAGCTTTTCTTATTTCACTTTCACTAGCTTCCTCTTTACCATAAACAATATTATCACGAACACTTCCCGCGAAAAGAGTCGGTTCTTGACTCACTAATGCAATATATGATCTCAAGTTTCTCAAATTGTAATCTTTCAAATCTCGCTTATCGATCATTACGCACCCTCTTATCGGGTCATAAAACCGTTCTATCAACCCGATAACCGTGGATTTACCCGACCCGCTTTGACCAACAAGTGCAACCGTTTTCCCCGCTTCAATCTTCAAAGAAAGACCCTGGAAAATCATCTGTTCGGGTCTTGACGGGTACGCAAAGTAAACATTTTTTAGCTCGATATCGCCGTTGATGTTCTTAATGGTTGACCCGTTTGAGTCATTCGGGTCGATCTCGGTTCTTCTATCGAGTACTGCTAAAACGGATCTAACCGCATTACCGCCTTTTGATAGATCAGAACTCATGCTACCTGCATCTGCAATGTTTTTACCTGTGGTCATCAATATGAAGAACACTTGAAACATTTGTTTAGCGGTTACGTTTCCTTTGTTCATCTCTCTTCCACCGTACCAAAACGCTAATGAAATCGTGGCGGTTGTTATGAACTGTGAAGCTGATAAACCGAAACCCGAAAACCATGATTGTTTGATGCATTCTTTTCGTGGTCCTTTTAGGGTTTCTGCATATAATCTCATGATTCTTTCTTGAGACGCGAATGCGGTTATTGTTCGATGATTCACGACCGCTTCACTTGCTAGTTGGGTTCCTTCGTTTTGCGCCTTTTTTGCTTTTGAAGATAAGCTTTTCATCAACACGATTCGTGAGTAGATACTCACGATCAACAACGGTTGGACCGAGATCATTACAGCTGCAACTCTCCAACTGACTATTAAAGAAATTAGAAACGAAAGAAACGCGCTAACGAACACTTGCAGGAGTAATGAGATTCGGTCCCCGACTAGTGACCGAATCAAGCTTGCTTCGGTTGCGAGGCGTGCGCACACGGCTGCACTCGTGTTCTCGTCTCGATCGAACCATCCGATTTCAAAAGTGAGCACGTTTTCTAGCAGTTTTTCGCGTACCCGTTTGGTTAACCGTTCTCCCATAACCGCAAAGTTATGATGTTGCAATAAGTTCGTGAAGAAACAAAGAATTCCTAAACCGACAAATACGCCACAATAAAACGCGGTTTCGGATTTGATTTTCGATTTGTCGTTTAAAAAGTATATCGAAACAACCGTTCCTATACAATAAGCGTGTATCGGTGTTATAGCACCGAACCCACCGGCTCCTATGCACCCTAACACGGCTCGTTTCCACTCGGGTGCGTTCATTTGCAACAAACGCCATTGTGAAGGCTTCGGGTTTGGTATATCGTCTAAATATTCATCATCACTATCTTCATAAGAATACATTTGAACCGAATGAACCATGCTAACGGACCCCGTCGGGCTAATCAACGGCGATATCGGGCTATTATGGAAGCTCGATCGCGTACTAACTGGGGTTCTGGGTGTTTTCGGACTATAATTTTTTCTTTTATTCAAATATCTCTGCGACACTGGCGCGTATGGACTATCTAGGGTTTCTTTTTGGGCGGTTGACTGTTGTAACCGCACCATTTGGTAGTAAGCACCACCTTCACCATCGTTGTTTCTCATTAACTCTTCATGCGAACCGGACTCGATCACTTCTCCCGACCCGAGAACCACAATCTTATGCGCTTTACGGATCGTTGTAAGCCGATGTGCGACGATAATCGTTGTTCTTCCAACCGAAGCTTGATCTAAAGCTTCTTGAACAACGCTTTCTGATTCTGAATCCAGAGCACTTGTTGCTTCATCTAATAGAAGAATCTTGGGTTCTTTAAGCAAAGCTCTCGCTATTGCAATTCTTTGCTTCTGACCACCCGATAACTGAATTCCAAACTGACCGACTTGTGTTTCATATGATTCGGGTAGTTTAACGATGAAATCATGCGCGTTTGCTTTTCGAGCCGCAAGCTCGACAAGATCAAATGAAACACCTTCGTTTCCAAAAAGAATATTTTCCTTAATCGATGTTGCAAATAATACCGGTTCTTGATTAACCAACCCCATTTGAGATCTAAACCATTTGAGGTTAAGATTCTTGATTCTATGTCCATCAAGAAAGATATCCCCGTTGACCGGGTCGTAGAATCTTTCAATCAAAGAAATGATTGTTGACTTTCCTGACCCACTACCACCAACAAGACCGATTGTTTTACCGTGTTTGACTCGTAGGTTGAAACCACTTAGGACCGGTGTGTCGGGTCTTGCGGGGTATGAAAAGTCAACGTTTCTGAATTCGATGTCACCTTTCACTGATGGTATCGTTTTGCCTTTGGTTTTGTTGATGTCAATACGTGGTACTCGTGATATCATTTCAAACATTCTTGATGTTGCGGCTTTTGCTTCTTGAATGAATGGAACATTTGGTAATGCACTCATGGCTGACCTGAAATAGATCGATTTGAGTTGTGTCAATCTAACAAAAACCGGTAGAATTATACGAAGTAAATTAAAAGAATATGGTTTTAAAGTGTTACACATGTTGAATTGGTTGAAACTTTAAAGTTTATTCTAAACGTATAAGGGCCTAATCAATTTATTCAAAATATGAGATTATTAGTTGAAGTAATATAACATACATAATAATATTTGACACTTCATTTAAACTAGTTAAGACAAAAAAGTGTATGTGCAACATATTTTGAATCGTTACTCAACCCAATCTAAATGTCATTATTGACACCTCCTAGTGAATGGCACAAATAATATTATTAATCTTATGTGTTGCGGTATAGATCATGTTTTCTTTTTTAAATGTAAGCTAGTCATTTTTTGATATACATAATGTTGAAGTATTGATATTTATTTTTGTATATACAAGTTAAAAATGCATTTTGCGATGTTTAGGTTATTTGGACTTGTTGCACTATTAGCGCCATTATTTTGACTTATTGTAAACGTTTTTGTCTCGTTTGGATCATTACAAATAACTTCTTTTAGTAATTTAAATGATCATTAAAAGTACAATAACTAAAAGTGGACAAAGTGAATTCGGTTAGTTACTTACAAGCCTGCCATGATGATACATATCGCTGCAATAAAAACCGGGCCACCCGTTTCTTTCTTTTGAGTAACAAGATAACTTCCTACCCAAGAAACAAAAGCCCAAGTGACAAAAATCATACCCATACTTCCAATCATTAAGCCCTTTGTAAATCCTTGTTTTATACCTAATTTCATACTTGTTTCAAGCGCGCGACTATACTTATCAATCGTTTGTTGTTCACCAACGTACGAATAAACGGTTCGGATTGATGAGATTGCTTGCTCTGCGACCCCACCACCTTGAGCATATGCATCCTTCATTTGCATTCCGAGACCTTTTAGTAGGGCTCCCATGCCTAACACGGGACCCACAAACAAAAATGCGAAAGGAAGTGAAGCCACGGCTAGTCGCCATGAAAGTATGAAGGCGACTATGATACTGAATACGAGCGCTGATAGGTGAGTTACACAGTTCGGCAACTGCATGAGACAAGTATGAGATTAGATGACCCATACAACCATACAATATACTGTATCATTTTTGTTGTTAATAACTTAATATAGGATACATAATCTTTATATAGAAAGTAGTTTAAAGTTTTACACCAAAAGTCTTTCATGTTAACCCAACCTAGCCCAATTCGACCACCTCGACTGGTATGAAAAGTAACAACAAGTTATTCAAATTTTGCTTAAACCTTATCAGCCATGACGTCTTGAATCAATTGAGCATCACCAGAAATGGTTGAAATAACTTCAAAATTGGCGGATGAACCAACTTGTGTGTCGAAGAACCCCACTTCCTGCCTAAGTACAGATCTCAGATATTCCATTCTTAGACGCGATGTTTGTCTTTCAGCAGTTCTTGTCCAACAAATTCCTTCTGAAAAACATGAACCGATATGATAATTAATTGTTGGTAGCGTAACGATTATAAATCTTTTTCCCCAAGTTCAGAACAAAACTCACCTATGAAAGCAGATATTCCAACACCAATTGCAAGAATGAGGAGCTTTAATGCATACTATAAGTTCATAAAACATGTTAAAGGTGAGGGTTGTTTTAAATGAGACACGCTATAAAGAGACCCTTATTGGGGGTTTTAAACATGTTTTAGGTTTGTTTATGCTTAGTTAAGTCTTGTTTTAGACTTTTTTAGTTTTTTTGGAAGTTTTAGGTTTGTTTATGCTTAGTTAAGTCTCGCTTTAGACTTTTTTAGTTTTTTGGAAGTTTTAGACAAGTTTTAGCCTCGTTTAATCTTAATTTAAACATATTTTAGGATCTTTCAGGCTTGGTTTAGACATGTTTTAGACCATTTTTATATTTTTAGATCATCATCATCGTACTCAGTATATCCCACCTAAAGGTAGGGTCTGAGAAAGTTAAGATGGATTAAAGTCTTCCCTCTAGTCCGTAGGAACATAGAGGTTGCTCCTAGTGAGACCACCGGCTCATGATGCCTGACTAACCGTCAAGCCAACGCTTTTAACGTTATTTTTCACAAAAATAAGTAAAATAACGTTAAAACTAGTGCAATTTTACTTTTGCCCTTCGATGGTTCACACACATATATATTATATGCACGCTATGCAAATGGGATGTTATTTTTATATTTTTAGATGTTTGAGGCAAGTTTTGGCCAGATTACTCGCCTGATCAATGCGTTGATAGACTCAACGCAATATGGTAATGTCTAGGCAAGCGCCCTATACGCCTTTGATCACACTAAATATACTAATTATTGTAATTAGTTTGTCTCAACATTAACTAAATAAAAGAAGATAGCAAATACATGTATAAGAAACCAATGGTACCTTGTTCACCACGTCATTGGAAAAAGATATATCATCACCATGGTCTCCATATTCATTAATAATTCCACTCATGATTACCATTGTAAGAGGAGACATTGAAGCATCTCCAAGACAACCTAATGTACCAAATAACATAAGCAACTTATCTATGCCATCTGCATAATAAAACATTCCACCTTTTTTCACCATCTCAATATATCTTAATGTAATCTTAATCCCTCACACACAACTATATATATATATATATATATTATTATAAGGGAGGAATATATAGAGATATATGTATAAAGAGGGAGAGATGGAAAGAAAGATAAAAACACATACGAATAGATAATATCTGCCAAATATATAATCTTTATTTGTTAACCGGGTTTATATGTATGTATGTGAGGATCTTTAGTACGTATCTACTTCCACCTGTCGATTTCGCTAAGGAACCTGTCATGGAAAAAACTATTGAGTTATTTATTTATTATAAAACAGGCTATTGAGAAAATAAAACAAAATGGGAATATACATGTGTAGTTAGTGTAAGCTGGCTGTTGTTTGTTGTTAACTTTGATGCCTGCAACACTATTGTTTTTTTGTTTTGTTTTTTTCTTAATAATTACAAATGTGAGATGATCTAAGTTACCAGCTTGTTTACGTTAACATTGATTGGCCGTTGATTTTGTACATTCATTTGGTGGTATATGTATTTGGATTTTGCATATTGTAAATGAAAAGTTTGATTTGTGTCTCGTGTTGTAAACGAGAGCTAATCAAGATCAACTTGCTAAAAACATTAATTCGCGTTTGCAACTCATTTTGTAAACAAGCTGGATTTTGAGCTTTATGCATACCCTAATACATTTTCAAGGCACAAAAAGGAACTTAGGGATATAAACTTTTTGTTTTAGAATAACCAATAAATTATAAAGCTTTGGTTAACCAAGATAATATAATCTCTTAGCCGGCTATTAGATGACATTTGTACTCTTTTGAAATAAAGTTAAATTGATGTCCAAATCACCAACTTATTTTGTACTTTCATTATGAGACATTTGTCCATCTAGTCTCTGGTAGTTAAGAATATGTCTTAGTGTTTAAAAAACAAACGCTATGAACTTGACTACTCAACCAATTATAAAGCCGATCTAAATTAATTTATAAACGCGCATAAAATGATTAACTACAAAGACAAATGATTAAGTAAAATCTTTATCTATAAGAAAAACGGTTCAAATTGCTCGAACTTACCAAACATCATCATCGTCATCATCGTACTCAGTATTTTCCACCTAAAGGTAGCATATGAGTAGGGTAAGATGAAGACAAACTTTAACTCTACCCCGTAGAAATAAAGAGGCTGCTACCAGTGAGACCCCCAACTCATAATGCCTAATTAACCATCAACCCAATGCTTTTAACGTTATTTTTCACAAAAATAAGTAAAATAACTTTAAAACTAGTACAATTATACTTTTGTCCATCAAGGGTCCACACATATATACATAATATGCGTGCACGCAAGCAGGGCGTCGAACGTTAAAAAATCATTTGAAGCTTATTTACAAAACATGAAAACATACAAATCGCATATAAACAAATAGTTGGTAATTTTACAATCATAATCATATGGTTTGTTATTCATAAAATTTCTCAGTTTAGACAAAAGTTTCATGTGTCAACCTGAACTTGACAATTTCAACAATACCAAATCGTTACATGCTCCAATCTGAACTCATATTTAGCTTGTTATATACTACCCATCTAGCTTGTGGGTTGATTAAACATTCACCTAAATTAATTGTTATAATAAACATTCTATGTATCATTATTGATGGCAATAACATAATATTTATTTACAAATATCAATGTCATAGTTAAAGAGTGACGTGTCTAATCATTATCTTTATTAGATTAATTCTGAATAGTAAGATGTATGTAGATTCTACCCATCTCCAATCGTCTTGTTTATATCTCTTTGGATTTCAATAATATGCTTTCGGCCATTGAACGAGTGTTTCAAGATTTTGATCCTTTGTCCATTTTCTCACAGGGTTGTTCCCATTTGGCCATTTCACTTTTCATGAGCATGCTACGTTTTTGTAATTGTTTTTCCGTTTAGGTAGTTTTTGTATGAATTAAGAGAGTCCGAATGAAAAACATGTATGTTACACTTAATAATAAAATATATCATTACATATATAAATTTATTATATAATAATTTTTATTTAAATTTTAGAGACAATAATGAAGGACCTAGTGGAATACATTATATTAATGTAAGAACTAGGTTCAAGTAAAAAGTATTCTTTCTTCTAAACGCCTAAAAGTATTTTTAGTTATTCAGAAAGTTGTTCAAACAAACTCTAACTAAACATATTTCAGCGGTGTTGATACTGGTTTGTCGAACTTTACGATCTTATCTTTAAGAGTTTAACTTTGGGTTTAGATTTTATGTTATAAGACTATGTTTCTAGTTTATTGTGTCATTTTGATTGTCATTGGTTTGTCTTTCTTGCTCGCCATAATGTTTTATGTATAATTTCAGGGTTTAACTTTAAATTTTTTAAATTTATGTTATTTGTTAGCTCGTCGTGGGTTTATGCTCGTCATAAGTGTGGCTTGGTTTTAACGTTTAACTTTTATGTTTAATAGTTTACATTTTGTAGGCTCATATGCTCCTACTCGTCATTATGCTTTGGAGTTTATCTTTAGTGTATAACTTTATAGTTAAATTTATGAATAACTTTGTGATTTAAACTTAGTGTCTAAGTTAAGGATATTATGAGTTAGTTATAACGACACATCATTTAGCTTGATCGGATGTGCTCCAACTACTTCAATTAAAGTTCATTTGAATTATATTTAGAGGATGTAAAATTTTGATATAGAAAAAAGAAATTTTGAATTATATTTAGACGATTATGGAGAGCAAAATTATCAAAAATATACACTTTGACCAATTTTCTTTTCAAAATAGCCACTACCTTTTAGTCTATGAAAAACTGTACATTGGCAATTAAATTATGATGCCTATCCCTTGCCCGTCTTAGCCAAACCACCTAGCCGGTCCTTTCCTAAGCTTAAAACAAGTCGGAGCCACCTGTTTTCCAATTGAACACCTCACATGTATTTTGTCGCAAAGTAAGGGTCGGCGACCTAAAATTTGAGGTCTGGGTCAGCAATTTCTTAATTTCTTACTCAGTCAGCAACACACAAAGCCCATATCAAACACTCTGACCCGCTGACCGATTCAGATAGACCTTCGGTCAGCCGTCGGTCAGCCATATCAAACACACCCTAATTAGTTGTTCTTACAGCAAGGGGACATTATGAACGACTCAGCCAATGTGATCTAGCCGGTGGTTGTGGTGGGATTATTTGGTCAGATCATTTCTTTGTGTGGGAGGTTTTAGTGGAAAGGAATGTATAGGTGACATGATCTAGCCTTTGGGTTTTAAATCTCATCCATAAATTTGTTTTTTATTCTATCGCTTAGAGCTTTCAAGTTAACGGTAAAGCTTAAGAATTTGATGTTCCAAGATTCCATCTTTACCAATTAAGAAACATAAAACCAAAATAAAATAAATGACTATAGGAATCAGGTTACCAGTAAGTGGTTGATCACTTGCTATTTCATTTGCTTTAATGTCGGAGAATATGTTTGTATCGATGAAGGAAAAGTAGAATTGCCAGAGTTCTTGAAGTTTAGGAGGTTTCGTATGGATCTCACAAGATTTATTATAAATACATGTACAAAGAAACAAAAGGAGCTTACTTTTAAGTTATGATCAACGTCTAGCAAACGTTGGTTACAACAGGCTTAGCCTTTCACATTGTTCCCTGACTATAGGAATGGCAAATTAGCATGCGACAAAAAACAGGTGCGATGTTCTGATTGGTAGATAGATGGGCCCCAATGGTTTTAGCCCCGAAAAAATGTTGACTAAGTGGCGCTGGCTAAATCTGCCGAGGAAGCACATGTCACCATTTAATTGACAGTGTATATTCTTTTCATATGTTGATAAATTATATATCTGTAATTGTAGATTTGGTGATAGAAGTACCAATAATATAGCACGAGTAATTATGGTGAAACCCAAGGCTTCTTTAAAATAAAAAAGGTATGCATTAAAATTTTATCTGATAAATAGTTTAAGTTGAGTTAGAGGTTCTCTCACATTTTTTTGGAGAGCAAATTTATTACACCAAATACATTTAGCAAGAATTGAACCCTTGACTTCCTTTCTAATAGGCACAAGCCTTTACCAAGTGGGCTAGTCCCACGTTAGGTTCTCTCACATGAATGGATTTAGTCTTTGATGGTGTTAATGAACGATTCAGACTCCAAAAATCAAGATTACTATAAACCAGGCCCCAAAGGCCAAAATCAATACAAACGGTTAGATGTTAGGTGGTTCAATCGTAAAAGAATGTGTATTTTGACAATCTTCTCTTTACGCGGGTAGCAGTTTGAATAACAATAAATACTTGTGTAAACATCCAATTTAGGGTTTAGGGTTTCCGTTGCTTCCTGCGCACACACAGAGACGAAATCGTGACCCTCGTCGAACAAAAACATGCCGGCGACGGAAATCACCGCCGACGCATTATCGGCCTCCGGCCGCTCGTCGGAGAAGATGAGCCTTCCTACGCTTCAATCCAAAATGAAATGCGATCCGGAAGGCTACGAGACCGAGCTTACACTTGTTTACAACCAATTCAAGTCGTCTGTCCAACTGTTTCAACAGCAGGCGGCGTTGAATTTCACCTCCGCCGTCAGCGGCGGCGTTGGAAGCGACCCTACCGTCGCCAAAGATCTCGGTGATCGCGCTATGTTTTTGGCTCACGTAACGCCTTTCTATCCTGCTCAGTTATTAGGTTATCCTAAAGAGCTTGTGGAGTTTCTTAGTTCATCCGCTCGCGTGCTTCCGTCTTCGCTTCGTGTGACTGTTACACAAGCGCTGATTCTTCTACTTAATCGAAAGGTATTATCTAATTGGAAGTTATATACACATGACAGACATACATTCTGACTGTTACACTCACAGTCCTGTTTGGAGAGTTCTGAGTTAAATTTTGTGCCTTTTTTTTTCTGATTCTTCAAAATAAATTTAAGGTGTAATTCTACATAAAATTTAAAAACTGATAAGGACTGTTATGAAATCTATATTCTTCTATGAAATTTGAATCATAAATACTAAACAACCGGTTCCAAGTTTTGAATTGTATATATATTTCAGTTTTGTGGTTTAGGACTTTAGGTTGTTTATTCGGTTTCAGTGGTTTATGAACACCCCTGTATATCAGTATTGAGAAGTTTTTATATATTAAAAGCAATATGATTTGACTTCATAATGAAAATGAAATTGTTTTCTGGACAAAATGATTATTAATTTCTAGCAATTTTCTGGTTTTGTGGAGACGTTTATTTACAAAGTTTTTTTTATGTATATTCTAAACATGCATCAAGGATTCTGGGTTTGACTTCGAAATTTGTGTTTTAATAGATTATTGCTATCAAGGAAACACTTCCATTGTTCATGGAGCTTCAGGTCTTGAGTGATAAGACATTAAAATTACTGGCATTTTCGCACGTTATTCATAGTATTAGGCGTATGAATCAGAAACACAAGAATGAAACCGAAAACAGAGCACTTCAAAGTATTTTATTTTCAATGTTACAGGTTTGTTGGTGTTTCTTTACCATTTTAAACCTCTGATTTATGTAATCTTTATGACGCAAATGTCGTATGCTTTTATGTTGTTTTAGGAAGAAGATGAAAACAAAGCAATGAGGTCACTTGTAACTATATGTGATCTTCATAGGAGGAAAGTTTGGTTTGATGATAGAACCGCTAATGCCATTTGTCGGGCCTGTTTCCATCAATCATCAAGGTTCGATTCATTATTCTGATTTTAAAAAAAATTATTGAGTACATTGTATATAATGTACTTACATGAATATTTGTTGTTTCATCAGGGTTATGATTGCAGCTTTATCATTTCTTCTTGATTATGAAAAAATTGAGCAAGAAAACGCCAGTGATGAGTCGAGTGACGACGAAGAACCAACTCACCAACCTCATGTAGTTGTGAGTAAAGAGGCTATTTACAAGGTTGGTTGCTAAATTTCTGGCATTTATTGGATCTTAATGTCTGGTATTTTTTTAAAATAATAATATTTAACCAGCAAGTTTTATTGTTTTATTAAAACAGGCGAAAAACACAGGAACAACGTCTAGTAAAAAGAAGAAAGCAGCAAAGTTGCAACGTGTAATTCGTAGCATGAAAAAACAGCAACGTATATCTTCAGAGCGTGATAATAACTTGAATTATTATTCACCTTTGACCTCTTTGAAAGATCCTCAAGTATGTGAAGCCATTTTTTTTTTTGTTTATATTTGGTGAAATAAACTTAGTTTCTTATAGTTCTATAATCTATCTACAGGGGTTTGCGGAGAAACTTTTCTCAAAACTTCAAACTTGTAAAGAGCGGTTTGAGGTAACTATTTACCCATTTGTCTCATTTTGATTGGTTAATTGAAGATAAAGTAAAATTACTATCTAATATGTTTAATAATTCTGGGTTTACATATTTATTGTAGATAAAAATGATGATCGTGAAAGTAGTTGCTCGCACGGTTGGACTTCATAGATTGATTTTATTGAATTTTTATCCTTTTCTTCAGAAGTATGTTCAGGTATTGTTTCCCCTGATTATTTTCTACTTTATAATTACTTATCTTCACAAGTATGGTGCTTTTTATTTGTTACTTGCATTTAAAAATATTATTCATTGATTTATATTTGCAGCCTCATCAAAGGGATGTGACAAATTTACTAGCGGCAGCTGTTCAAGCCTGTCATGATATGGTATTCATGTTAACAATTTTTTTTTTCATTTTAATCTAGTTTTGTTTAAAGTTGTATTTATTCCTTGTTTCCACTATATACCAAAATAATAATGTTACGTGGATCAGGTGCCACCGGATGCAGTTGAACCATTGTTCAAGCAGATAGTTAATCAGTTTGTGCATGATCGCTCACGTACAGAGGTATATTTTTATAAAAATAATTCAAAAACATTATTCTTCTTTTTAAGTGATGAAACACGACAGTTAATTCCAATATTGTTTTTTCATTTGCAGTCGATTGCTGTTGGATTAAATGTTGTGCGAGAAATATGTTTAAGAATTCCTCTGGTAAGAGTTTAATGATATGTTCATGTGTCTACATGTAACTTCAATGGAATAACACTTTCAGTTAAACAAAAAATTAAGTTTATCACTTTTACTAATTTTTGTTGTTGATTAGTTAATGACAGAAGATTTGCTGCAAGATCTTGTGTTATATAAGAAATCACACGAGAAAGCCGTTTCATCTGCAGCTCGCTCACTTATTTCATTGTTCCGAGAGGTAATGTTAAGTTATTCCCTCTCTTTTTCTATATATGTGTGTGTATATATATATATATATATATATATATATATATGCATATATAGGATTATTTCAGAACTCAGAAATATCTTTAGAACTTTAAAAACATCTATTAATAGTTTTTTTTTCTTTTTTGAATTTGTTAAATCTAGTTATTTAGGTTTTCAGTGTATTAAAAACCCATCAAAATTATTCTATATATATATATGCATATATAGGATCAGAATTCATATATATCTTTAGAACTTTAAAAACATCTAACAGTAGTTTTTTTTTAATATGTTAAATCTTGTTATTTATGCTTTCAGTGTATTAAAAACCCATCAAATAATTCTTTCATATTTTAAAATTTTCTATTTGTTTATCTACATATATCCTACACATGAGTTACACGTGTAGATTACATAAATAGACAGAGTTTGTTCATTAATTTTTTTTCAAATTTCATGACAGACCAATGAGTATCATATTTTCATTATTTATAAATAAATTGGTTATTTTGTAGATTTGTCCATCACTACTTATAAAGAAAGACCGAGGACGACCCACAAACCCAGAAGCGAAACCGAAAGCATTTGGTGAGGTCACAATTCCCAGTGATGTTCCTGGTGCCGAATTACTTCATGATGATGTTGGCGATGATGTCAGCGATTCTGACATCGATGATCACTTTAATGATGATCCTGAAGATGATGATGTCAGCAATCATGATGATGGGTCAGAGTTTAACTCCGAAATCGGTGATGATGATGTCGATGAAGATGATGGTGATGAAGATGATGAAGATGACGATGATAATGATGAAATGTCTGAAGATGAAGGTGATGTTTCATGCAGTGATGATGATGATGATGTGAAAAGCTTAAATGAAACCAGAGGGCAAAAGCGGAAATTGGATGATTTCGATAAACAAATTTACTCTGCTGATCAAAGTCTTCGGGCTATTAAAAGATTAGCAGGTGCTAAATCGGAGAAAGATGATAATTCGATTGAAAAAGATGGTATTTTATCAACTGAGGAACATAAAAGAATCAAAGAGTTACAGGTATTACACATTTACACCGCAAAATATTATTATGCAAACATATGAAGTTCAAAATCGATATTTTATATTATTATTTTTTTTTAAAGCTAATTATTGTTGTACAATATTTAATTTGTTAAAAATAGGCGAAGAAGGAAGCAAAACTTGCTTTGACTCAATATGGATTGTTGAAGAAAGCTTCAGATCCGAAATCAGAACCCTTTAAGATTCCAAGCTCTGATCAACTCAGGTTGAAAAGAGTTGATGGATATACTCTTGAAGTAAGTTTTATTATTATTATTATTGTTATTTTCTAATACTTACACCAGCTTTATTCCTCTAATAATAATTAAATTTTAAAAAAATTCTACCTTTTGGTATAGTAATTGGAAATAAGTTGTATTTTACTTTTTTTTTTGTATGGGTAGCTGGTTAGGTTGACCCAAAAGGTGAACTTTTGTTTAAAATTTTTAAAAGTTATAAATAATGAGTGGGAGTTATGGATACATGAAGTATAGCATTTTTAGAAATCGTTTTTTTTTTAATAAAATGAGTTAGGAGGTTTATGCATTAAAAATTAATTTTTGATGATTTTAAGTCATTTCATCTATTTAATCAGTGTGTAATCTTTTAATTATTTGTAGGCTAACATAAGAAAAAAGATGACAAAGGAAGAAAGGAAGGCTTTAATTAAAGCAGGAAGAGAAGAAACTGGAAAATATCAATCAAAAGCTGCTGTCAAGCAGCAAAAGGTGTGTTTTTACAACAATATGTTTTTTATTATGTTTTGTAGGTAATTATAGATATATAATTGTATTTATGATTTACTTTTTTATGATAATTAATAGACTGGTGGGTTAAGCAACCGACAAAAGGAACATAAAAAAGCGATGCCTTTGGGTGCCAAAAGATCAAAGATTGCAAGAGGAAAACTTCAGAAAAAGAAGAAACAAAGAGGTGCTGATAAACAATTCAGAGGCCGTAAGGCATGGAAATGATTCGATTCGTCTGCGTTTCCGAGGTTTAATCGCACTTTTGCTCTATATTTCATTTCAGTTTTTTACGCGCTTAATTTATCTTTTTTATTCTTTTAGTGATGAGTTTTTTTGGCTGCCAAATGGTCGAATCCTGGAATCATATAAAAAAAACAATACTCCGAAAAGTTAATTATAAATTGTGTTCAATAGTTTTTGCCTCGTCAGCGGGAAGTTCGAATAATTTTAAATAACGTTTAGTTAGTAAGTTTATAAATAGAATTAGGATGTAGAAAAAAAGGTTATTAATTAGTGTTTATTTGATTAGGAGTAGAGTTTCAGTTCAAATCAATCTGTTGTTTTTATTGTTCAATCTAATTAGTCCGACCATCTGGTAAATAAGCTCATTAGATTCGGTTAAATAGCGGTTAAATAGAGGATTTGTATTTATGTTTTAAGTGGGGACCTTACAATAAACGAGATAGTATGGTGTTGTGTCATTTCAATCATCATCAATGGTAGGGACTGAGTGGATATATTTAGGATCGTCGGCTGTGAAAATAATAATAATTATTATTATTATTATATTCAAGATCCGCAATATTTCCTCCGAAGATATTACAATTCTACAACGTTGTAAAACCACTTATAATATTGCATGCATTCAAATGAACTTTGATAATTGATAAGACTTGTAAAAATTTGATGCTTAAGTGTATAAAATTTTTCATACTTATTTAAATACATATATATATATATATATATATATAAAGAGAGAGAATACGAAGACTCGAAGAGAGGGGAAACAAATCATACGATCAAATCACTACCATGGTTATAGTCTTATTGACAAGGTTTTTTCTTTATTCATCCGAACAATGACGAGCATGTGCTCTTTATCATTCTATTCTATAGTCGTGTTTTTTTGAAGATGTCGATTCCAACTGTGAAATTGGATTCTTAACCTATGTAAACTAATAAGTGCGCTAACGCATAGATTTAGGTTTGATGTAACTTGGATGGTTAGAGACGAGTTGTTTCAACTTTCAACATCCTAGTCTGGCCGGGTCGTGGGGTCCTTGTTTGGATCGGGTGCAAAAAACCGTGGGCATTGAAATGATAGTTTTATACTTTAGCACATAAGCATGTGTTGGGGTAAGCTAGCACAACGTGAGGTTCATTCATATGATGTGTGTTTGGTCATGTGCTTGTGACGGTGGGCTCTTGTGCTTCCCAATAATATAATTCTCTACTATTAAGATTCACCTAAATGATGATTATGTATACATGACGGATATTATTTAGAAAAGTTTATTGCATGTATTTTTTTTAAGAGAATCTAATATATTTTTGTTGTATCATTACCCACTTCTGGATTTAAACCCTTGGCTTTATGATCACGGGAAGGACAGATACCATTAAGCTACAAATCTTTTTGTTGTTGTGTGTACTTAAAGAATGACTTCAGATGTAACTTTTTATAAGATCGGATTTTCAGTGTAACATTGTCATTAAGTGTTATGATAAATGTTTAAGGTTTATATTGTTTTTAGATTTGAAAATAACGATGTTGCCAACTAATTAACTGGACCCTGAAAATATTTAAAGCAATGTGTTAATCTAGTGATTAAACACGTGTTAATTTAACAATTATAACGATTCCATCATAATATTTATTAGATTTTATGAGTACGGGATTGAATGTTATAAAATGTGTCTGTAGTTGAAAATGAGATTAAACAACGCAATGCTGGAAGAATGGAATTGAATCCTAACTAAACGTTATATAAAACATAAATGTCATGTCATTAAAAAATCTATTAAGGTAAATTCTTATGTCATAGCACTAATAAGTCGAGGATGGCATGTTCACAACATAAAAGGAAAACTAGTGCATGTAAAGGAAAGTAGGAGAAAACCTTAAAAAGACCCGAAATCAAACCCTAATTCGAATTTCAATTTTAAGTCTACGTCATTCATTCAAAGAATGGTGACATTTATCTCATGTTATGATCTCATTAAAAGGAACAACACAAGACCTATGTATATATGAACATTAATGAAAACCACAACAAAAAGAAGAGAGATTAGATAGAAAGAAAAAGAGATAAAGTAAAGAAAACTACAAGAAAGAAAGGAAGCAAGAAAGAAGAGAGAAAGATAAAAAGTAAAGAAACCCACAAAACAGACACTTAATTTTATGAAGATGAAAAGGTGATACAAGATGGAAAAGAAATAGGACATGAAACAACTAAGAAAAATAATAAAATGAAAATCAAATCATATGAGTTGAGATTGAACTAAGTTTTACACAATTTCTAAGCTACCAATAAACATATGAATCACTATTCTGTTAATGAAAGTAGAAAACATTAATTTGAATTTTGTTAAACCTTTTAAATTAAAGTGCAAGCCTTCCTGACACGGCAGAAAGGTCACATGGAAAAGGATTTCATTAAATAGCCGGTAGTTTATTTTGAGTGTGAATGCAGAGCATGTGTTACTGTTGAGAGAGTTGTGACGCTCATTGGGACTACAAAACTTAAAGGAACTTATCCCCTTCATTTATATCGTATACCAAAATTTAATAGCAAGCTTTTAAAAAAAGTTTATGTTTTAGTATATGTAGATTGCTTTAACTTGTAGAATAATTGCATAATAATGTAAGAGATTGTGTTTAGAAATGTGACATGAGTTCAAATCTTTACAATAACAAAATTAGGTATTATTTAGGAGAAGTTTGTTGTGCATGTATCAAGATCTTAAACATTATTATTTATATAAATACGCTAAATATTAATATATTTTACGTGCAATATTACATCATTGTCTGTTGCGGGACTTGAATCCTCAAACACAAAACCCCTAAAAAACAAAATGTTATTTTTTATTTGTAAAATTTTGTTGACCGAATTTGTGGGAAAAATGATGGTTTCTTTTATATGAAAAATTGTTAAAAAACTTTTATGAAAAACGTAAAATATGTTGGTTTCTATAGTATTACCTTAAATTAAGTATATCTAAAAAATATGGAGATAAAAGTTATGATGGGGTAGCATATGTGTTAGTTTTTCTAGTTTAGTATTTATTGATATTGGTACAATGTCATACTTGACCTTTATTTAGTATGCCATGTTCCCTGTCTCATATGTGGGGTACGTGTGAGCTTAATTGATTAGAAATAAAACATTAATATAAAAAATGAAAGTAACATATATAAAATAAATGAAGAAACAATATTTTATTTTATAAATAAATCTATCATACTCATTATTAATTTACACTAAATTTTTCTTGCTTGAGAATGAACACATGATCTCTAATCTAAGAGCCAAGGATCATTATCAAATGAGATAGTCTGACGCTAACAGAAAAAATAAAATAAATAATGCACTACCTATAAATAACACAAGATTTGGATGCATTTATTGGTCAAGTAAGTTTTGTCAATGTTATAACTTCTTTTCTTGGTGATACATTTTAGGTTTACCAAACTCATGGGTGTTTCTTTATGATAGAATTCAATGCAAACTTATGCATTAAATATTTGTACCATTCTGCTTCTAAATTTGTACTAACTAGGTCAAGTCATTTGTTTCTCTTGTATTTTCACCGATTGAATTAGGTCTATCATTACAATGAATTCTTCTAGACTGAATTAAATGCATTTCAAAGTGCATTATATGGTTGTACCTTAGTGCTTCTAGTGTTGTACTACCCTAGGTAAAATCTTCTCTCTTTATTGGCTACAATTATAGGTCTACCATAATAATGATGTGTTCTTTATGCAAGAATGTAACACATTTTCTATGCATTGGATGGTTGTACCTTTGAGCCTTTGACTGTCACATTTTATTAGTATGGTTGTAGTACATGCTTCTCATGTTGTGCGGGTCATGAGTCGGTGGTTTTTTCAATTATTGTTTACCGTTTGTACCTTATTATCCAAAATTCATGAGAGAGAGAGAGAGAGAGGGATAATTGTGATGTTTTTATGTCTTTTATGTTAATATAATTTATAAGGTACTAAGGTCCCAGCCTTTTCTTTAATAACGTGTAAGATGTAGGGTGGAATATTAAAATTTAAATTGCTTTTTTTATGCACAAAACGTAGTAAGATGCAATTATATGGTTATTTAAGTTTATCTAATCTGTTATCAGGTTATGAGAGTTACTTACTTGCATCGGGGTTATTTGAAGTTTTAAACTTGCTTTTTTTAAATGTGAGTTCCAGCCAGAATATTCGAACTTGGGTGTAACATTAGATTAATATGAATACATAATCCTAATAAACCATATAATTTAGAGATATTTAAGCAACTTTACTTTGTTCGTTTCCAAGCAAAACTTACGTCGAAAGGTAAACCAACTGAAAACATTATAATATAAGCTTTAAAACGTATTATATTTGGCTTAATTCGTTCGCGAAACAAGTTATGTTGAAACCTAAATCAATTCGTATTTATAATGACATATACATAAAAATAAGAAGTAGATTGAGGGCTGATACTAATTAAATTGGGAAGTCAAGAAGTACCAAAGCTAACCATTCTTTATCATATACATTTGAAATCCATAGCAATTTTAGCTCTTGATTCATCTGTTTCGATTAGGGTTCATAACTGAACTCCCTAGTGGCAATTTGTTACATGGAAACAGAGAGACAGGCTAACTAGTAATGCAAAATTTGTTTGCATATATATATATATATTATAAACATGAGAGACTTATTCCGCCCTAAGGTCGAAAAGACTCATGGGCATTTAAAACTAGCACCGAGAACCTCTCGTACATCCAAGCACACCTGCATTAGCTGTGACTAAGCCCACGATGGAAGATGGTCTTGCACTCAGGCTTGATGCTCTTGCGTAACTTTTGGACGCTCCGGCGCCTGATGGTGTGAAATATGCACCGTTTAACATGAGGTCACCTTCAGAACGCCAATTCCAGTTTTTCCATTCACTTTCAGATGCCTCCTCCCGTTTTGTCACCTAAAAACACAACGTCGAAAACATGAGAAACTAAAAAGACTAAAATACCCTTTGAAACATTTTAGGATACTCACCTCTTTGTTATCATAAGTATTGGGAGCTAGAAATCTATTTCCTTGACTATTGATGGTTGGAGAAGCACTTCCTCCAATTGCATACATTTCCCAATGAGTGTAGTCATTGTTCACCACATGGAAATATCCATGCCTACATCTATAAATATCCATAATAAAGTTCATATATCAATAGCTTAATATGAATATACCTAATATATATGCAGACATGTATCAATCGGGGTGTGTATTATGTGAATATGATTTCATATAATTAATTAAAAAAACTCAATGTGATTCCTCTACATGTGTTACTCAATCTGGCCCTATATTAGAAGGGTCCAGATTGAGTTTTATGATTAACTTTTTAAGACTAGGTTCACATAATACATATTTCCTATATCCTTACACAAAGGTTTACACATATACAAATTGAAGATAATTTGTAGGACATACCTTGGCATCCGTTGTACAAGCCCTTCACCAAAATGGTTAAATGCAATTGTGACTTGCATATTCTTGTCTTGAAGTAAAGAGTCACTATGCCCCAACAACATGACCTTATCATGATGTGTCATGTAATTGTTGGATATGGTGATGGCAGTGGATCCATGTATGGCATCAATTAATCCATCATGACAATTAGCCAATGAACAATGATCCACCCACACATGACTCCCACCAAAGATCGAGATCCCATCACCATCGGATATCGTTCTATACCCATAATGGTCCGGTGAGTCCCGAACATCCGCATTGCCACCTTGCTTACAATCATGTATGTTGACACCATGTATGATGATATTGGACACATATTGGATGGTGATGCATGGTCCACCGGCTATATGGACATTGGCTCCACGACCATCGATGGTTTTGAATGAGTTCATCATGAGTTCTTCTTTAAGTTTGATGGTCATGTCATGTGCGAATATGATCCATAATGGTTCGGTTTGGATAACACCGTATCTTAGGGTTCCAGGTTTAGGGTTAACAGGATCATCGTTTTTAGAATCGGTCACTACGTATATTTTAC
Organism: Stevia rebaudiana; assembly: GCA_009936405.2. Taxonomy (NCBI): domain Eukaryota; kingdom Viridiplantae; phylum Streptophyta; class Magnoliopsida; order Asterales; family Asteraceae; genus Stevia; species Stevia rebaudiana. The sequence goes on along the minus strand of WOUH02000041.1, from coordinate 356,300 downwards.
CATTTCGTCCACCAATTGCGTTTTTTCCAAACCCGATTGCGCAATCGGCTAAACGTTGTCGGTTCTTCTCCCAGCTCTTGTCACACAGCCAACAATCGTCAATTGGATTTCCTGTCCCACATGATAAAGACCCCAAATTCCTTCTAGATTCATTTATACTCCTGCATATCACATAGAATGTTACACTTGCAAGTCAAAATTTGTTTAGAGCCACATTATTAAGAAATTTACAAAAAACGACAAAAGCCGGTTAGTAAATAGACACATTTTGAGTTGGGCATGTGACTTTTTAGAGGTTAAAAAATAGAAACCGGTGAAAAATGAATTTAAACATGAGAACTCTGCTAGAGTGACTTATGTATTGTCAACGTGTCACTACGTTAAAACATGCCACTGCGTTAAAACGTTAAAAATATAACATCTTAGTATACCTGTGGACATGTTCTACTACAAGATCAGGATCTTGTACTTTCGTAGATAAAGAGGAGATTGGGGCAAGAAGAGTAAGAATTAGAAGAACAAAGATTGGCAGCCTCATGTTTTTCTTTCCTCTTGAGTTATTCAAAGAGAAAAGAAAAAGAATGTGTGTCAAAGGTGAGTGGTGAATGGGATTATTAATACTGGATTTTTGAGAGTACATACAAAGCCACATGGTACCTCACTCATGCAATTATACCTCATTCAGAATACAAATTAATTTATATATATTTGTGAGAAAAATGGAAAATTGTTTTATTAGTATATGCTTTATAGGTTAAATGGGGTTAGAAAATTGCATTTTTCCTAATTGTTTTAGTTGTGACACACATATGTTGCATCTTTATTTATTGATATGTATATTAAAGATAATAAAGTTTAAAGCAATCTTTTCATGCATGATAGTAAACACTTCGTGGTGGGATTTTGATGGTTTTAGCTTTTAGCTAGAGCTCGGATATTTTTTCTCATTTATGTTTCGTACATTTATCCTTTACGTATTATATGTTTCTATGTATCACACAATTATGTATCGTATTATGTTATGCATTATATGTTTGTATCATACAATAAAGTGTATCGTATTATGTTATATTGTAAGTACGTGGTCGATCTACGACGCACCGATCTGAGAAACGGATTGTGAAACAGCATATCAACTCTAGCTTTTAGGATAAGTGAACCCATATGCATATTTTGAGTGAATCGTTGATGCATACTATATGATACAATCATACAAATTAGCCGATGAACGTTAACTTAATGAAGAAACACATGTGTAATGTTTATGATAAGATCTATAAATCGGTTGTCCCTTTGTAATTTTTAGGCTAAGTTAAGGTTATTATTCCTTGATTTTAATATTGATCGACTAAAAAACCACGAAAATGGCCTTCCAAACAAAAAAAAAGTACCCAACAGTTGCTATGAAAATATATTGCTTGAACCAGATATATATAACAAATAAATATCTTTTGTTTTTTTTTTGAACGGCAAATGAATATCTAATTGGTGGGGAGAAACCAATCAATTCCAAAGCAACTTTAATAGTCGATGGATAATATATTTGAAAGTGACAAAAATAACCTTAAACTCGTAGAAACAACGGTTTGCTTTAACCGGTTTCCCTCTAAATGCCTTAAACTGGATCCAACCGTCGGTTTTTCAAGAAACCGAAACTGTCACAAAAACTACCCGATTCTAACCGGTTTGGTAAACTTTTTTTCTTTTTCTTTTTTTGGCATTAGCCGCTAGGGGCAAGTGAGTGACCTTTTAACCTATATTAACATAGGTTCAATTCCCTCCCTCCTTAGGTTTTCCATTTATTTTTTATTAATTTCATTTACTTTTTTTTAATATCTTAGTTTTAGATTCATCTGTTATAAACATTATGCTTTAACTTGGTTTTCTATTATTGTGGCTAGGGGTGTTCCGTGAACCCGTACAAACAGATCATCGGTTTGGTTTTCTTGTTGGTTTTGTATAGCTACATTCGGTCCATCGGTTTCACATTTCTCAAACCGTAGTGAACGGTTTGGTTTACGAACCGTCCGTATAAAACCATACCGTGAGATTTAAATAAATTTTAATTTTCAAATATTTGATATATTAGATACATTTAGCTATTTAATTAAATTGCGTCTCACCACCGCTTTACTCAAAATCATATGTTACATTACTTATTTTTCAGTCTCGTGATAGTAAATTTGAGAAATATAATTCTCAAACCATAAAATCAAACTAGACCTTTGGTAAAAGTTTGGTTCGGTTCGGTTTCTATACTAAACAGTTTGATTTTGGTTTACAAGACTAAAAACTGTTACTAACGGTTTGATTTACAAAAAATTTCAACGTTTTAATATATGAGATAGATCCGTTACCAACGCGAGTCGTAAATGAAATCATTGGTTTCTCTACAAATAACCCAAAATTAATTATTAACCACGAAGACAAAAGGACACAAGTCTAATCATTTAGGGGCACCGACGCTCTTTTTTTCTCTTTCACTGTCGGTGTTTTGTATTTTACATTAATTTTTTATGGACATTTCTTTTGTTTGCAAAACTATCAACATCCAGATAGTTGAGGGTAGTTAATTCAATTTAGGGTGAATTAAATATTTAATAAGTTATTTTAGGGGTGAGAAAAAACCGAATTAACCAAAAATAACCTAAAACTGAACCGAAACCGAAAAAAAACCAAAAAATCGAAACCGAACGGTTATTAAAAACTAATAACCGAATATTTCGGTTACGGTTTCGGTTTTAAGCAATAACCGAACAGAAGCGTGCACACCTATGTTATTTAAATGCAATCACAACAAATATTTGATTGTTAACATATATAGAAGCCCTTTATATTTTCAAGTATACAACGGGATATTTTTTTTAAAAAGCTTCTAGCACGATTTCAAGTATTACATTGTTTTATTTGTTTTTTACTTTTGAGGGTATAAACCAGCCGAAACAGTTTATTACCAATTAGAGATCAGCTCGATAAAAACTTGAACTTGCCTATCTCAAACGAAACCGAGCATAAGATATGACTTATTTAGTTATCAAGTTTCAACCTAAACCTTGCAAATAAAGATCGTTTAGGCTCGTGAACCTTAATGAGCATAGCAATTTTTTTTAACATATATCAACCCAACACATACATGAGGTTTTACTACCTAGCCGGAAATTAGCTAACTAAAGAACATATAAGGTCATGTTATACTAAGAAGACGTCATATAGTAAGAATGTATGGGAAGAGTATCAAACAGAACCCGATTGAGCTCATTCTAGCGGCGTTGAAACCGTCTCGTCGAACCCTTTCCGGCTTTCCCGTCCCCAAAAACCTAAGAACCCACCCCACCCCTAAACAAAACCAAAC
>WOUH02000041.1:339549-352848 GCA_009936405.2 Stevia rebaudiana | reverse complement strand
TAGTTAGTTTATAAGGATAAACCTCATAATGTGTTTCAAGTTCTTATGATGTGTTTTACTAAAGGTCCTACCCTCGCGCAGGGGGGGTGAAAAAAACGGGTTTCGGATCCAGATTTGATTAAACCAACGCGCCGCTCGCACGACCTGTGGACACGAATGCAGTTCCGAAAACCCGGATTTGCTAGGGGCTGTTTTCTACACTCTTTTTTCGAAACCCATCACTTTCCCCCTTATAGTTTAGAGGAATTGTTTATTTATTTTTTTACACTTCGGACGAAAAATTGAGCGGTCTCCCGGGAGACCCCTCACTCCCTTTTAAAAACCGCCCCTGTTTCTCACTAAATCTTGATTGCTCGACTTTCCTTTTTTGACAAACCACCCCCCACCCACACACTTATCTCGTGGGAATACATTATACATCACAAACTAAGCCTCCCTATAAGTATGCTTGGTGAGTATATTGGTGATGAATCGATGTATATTTTTAGATGTGTTGTGAAATAGGATTTGTTATAATATCTTTACCATAACTAAAATACGCATTAAACAAAAAAATATTGAAATAGTTCAAAAATATAAATAATACTTTCAAACTTTTGTTATTATATGAAACCATATATAATTGAAAAGAAATAACTTAAGAGATAATATATAGGTAACAACTTGATAGACCTATGGATCCAAAGTTGACTTTTACTCACTGTTAAGTAAGGTTGAAGTTGACGAAGTCTTTCAAATTTATTTAACTAAATTTGTCAGGAAGTACAATTCTCTTAAATTTGTCAGGAAGTACAATTCTCTTAAATTTATTAGTATTGGTTTTAGATTTATTATATAATATAAAAAATGTCACAAAAATAGTAATCAAGTTTTACCGTTTCATATTAGCATCAAGAAATAGTGTTAAAACCATGATTTGAATAAAACATAAAAGTTAAATGATATAATTGAAACACTTAAAACTTGAGTAACTTAATTGAAACACTTTTAAAACTTGATTACTATATAATACCAAGGGTTTGGCTTTTACGGTTTTTAACTAAAATTGGTATACATATAGATCCAACGTTATGTTAGCGACGTTGAAGCCGTCTCGTCGAACTATATGATCTTACCATATATGGTTTAGTTTTTGTGTTAAGCTTTTTGGGTTTACCTTTAAAATGTTTATTATGGGTTTAATTTTTAAGTTTTAGAATTTACGTTTAACTCATTGTGTCTTCATGCTCATCATTGTGTTTTCATGCTCGTCATTATTTTTTTGGGTGTACTTAACTGGTTTAGGATTTGTTGAGCTGGTTCAACGGCGCTTTAATAAGTTTAATCAAAATTCGTTTGAGCCGGATTATGAGTTTTTTAAAATCTTTCTTACACTTCTTTGAATAAGTCTTTACCTTATATAAGTGTTTAATCTTATACATTTTACTTACAGTATTAGGTGATAATGTCATTTGATATATTTTTTTAACCTTTTATTTAAATTATGTGGTTGTTATATATATATATATATATATATAAAAGAAAGTTTATGAATAGTGCTTTGTTTTTATTTTTTTTATATTATTGTTGGTTATTGTTTTTTATTGTTTGATATTTATTTTAAAGTTACACCTACAAAATAAAAATGTTAAAATCTAAAAAGTCACGCATTTGAATCGATTCAAAATTTTAAATGATAACTTTATAAAAATGTAATCAACTTTTAATTTTGTTTCATTTAAGTTACTTGTATTTTTTTTTGTTTCAATTAGTTTTGTTCTAATTAGGTCAATCAAACTTTTGTTGTTCCAATTAGGTAACTCAATTTTTTTTGTTCCAGTTATGTCACTTTACCTTAGATAATTGTTTCAATCTTATATATTTTACTTACAGTACTAGGTGATAATGTCATTTGAAATTTATCTTTTAACCTTTTATTTAAATTATGGTGGTTGTTATATATATATATAAAATGAAAGTTTATGAATAGTGCTTTGTTTTTATTTTTTTATTATTATTGTTGGTTACTGTTTTTTTTTCCGTCTATTATTTATTTTAAACTTACATATACAAAATAAAAAATGTTAAATCTAAAAAATCACGCATTTGTATGGATTCAAAATTTTAAATGATGACTTTATAAATGTGTAATTAACTTTTAATTTTGTTTCAATTAAGTTACTTGTATTTTTTTTTTTGCTCCAATTAGTTTTGTTCTAATTAGGTCAATCAAACTTTTGTTGTTCCAATTAGGTTACTCAATTTTTTTTTGTTCCAATTAGGTCACTTTACCTTGGATAAATGTTTTAATCTTATACATTTTACCTACTATAATGTCATTTGAAATTTATTTTTTTAACCTTTTATTTAAATTATGGTGGTTGATTATGTAAATAAAAAAATAGTACTTTTGTAGGTAAAAGGTATAAGATTAAAAGTTAGAACACCTTTTTAAACCTAATTCGAACATTTCAAATATGAGTGACCTAATTGAAACAAAAAAAAGTATTAGTGACATAATTGACAAAAAAAAGTATTAGTGACCTAATTGGCTAATTGAAACAAAATTAAAAGTTGATTGCATTTATATTACATTTTTCAAAATTTAAATGTAATCTTTATGTTATTATTAAAATAAAAAATTAATCTTTCGATTATTTTATGCACGAATATTCTCCTCAAGTAGATCATAAACGAAGAGACAATTTCATACACTATAAACTTGTTCTTTATTTTTTTTTCTAATTTTGTTGGTAATTTGCAAGTTTAAAGAGGATACGTGCAATGACCCTCTTAATTTAAAACCGAGTATTAGAAATTGCAAATTGCGTATAGTCCATGTACCTTTTTGCAAATTCAGAATCCCATAAAGTTCACCTTCTAGTTACCATTCGTCATTTGCGTATTGCAGAAATCATTGTCTTCCATTGTCAACTTGATCGATCGATTATTCTTCAACTTCCCTTCTTGACCCCGCCTATACGTACAAATCCTCTATATATAACTTCTCACCAACCCTTCACCTTTCTATATCAATCAAGAAAACCACAAATTCCAAGATTAAACACCCAAGATTCATCATTCAAATGTAGTTAAAAGGTATGAATTCTATTCTGCGATTATTAATTTTTTGATTTTGATGTTTTAAACAGGATTAACCATTAAAGCTACTTGTTTTGATTGATTTTCACTAATTGCTTCCTAATTGTGTTGTTACTTGTTAGTCATTACAATTTACTTTATTAGATTTGATCTTCAAGATCTTGAAATGCTTCGAATAAATTATTGTGTATCACACATTAAAACAACCAAACGCAAAGATTATGAAAGCTTTATTAGGTTGAATTTTATGCTTAACATTCCAACATATTTTTCCTTTTTTCTTTTCTTAAAAGTGTTTGCGTACATTAAATATGTGTTTTTTTTTTTTTCAAATTTATTCGGTTTGCTATTTTGCTGGTGTTTCATCAAAGAATGTGGGTGAAATTTGTGAAATGTGAATGTTTTGACACCCCAAAGAGTGGGCCCCACTATGATACTACAAGGGATTTTTATTCGATTAAACCGAAAGAGACTGAAACCAAACATAAGTACATATTTGGGTTTGAGGTCGGTGTAAAAAAAAATTGTGATTGGTTTTCGTTTATCACAGCTAATTTAATCAATTAAAATAAACAATTTTTTTATATCTATATCTAGATATAATAATGAATTAGTTATGATTAGATAAAATATATAAGAGAATTTGTTTTGTAGGTAAGATTTACTTATCCATATCATATCATAATTACATATTTGGGTTGGGTTCCGTTTTAAAAAAAATTGTGATTGAGTTTTTGGTTTATCACAAATCTAAATCGAATAACCCAAATAAACTATTTCTTTATTTATATATCTAGATATAATAGAATAGTTATGATTAGATAAAATATGTAAGATAGAATTTGTTTTACAGATAAGATTTCCTATCCATATCATAATCACATTTAAGATTAGATTAGGATTTTTTTGTAATTATTATTATTGTATCCCTATATATAATATAGTTATTAATAATTCACAAGCTAATCTACACCCTAAGATCTACATTGATGATCATGCACAGTCCATACAAGTGTGGTCTATCAATTATTAAAAACTTATATAATTGATGGACAATGACTCAAATCTGACAATAGGAATATGTATATATGGTGTATGTTATTGCACACACAGCGTTCATATGTTTTTCGTATAATAAACATACATGTTTCCTCATAAAACTTATTGCTTGTGCTTTTTTATTTATGATTTGTCATATAGAAAATATTAGTGATGATTTTTACTTTGTATACTCTCCATGTCATCAGAAATCTTGTTAACATGCCAATATGTAGTTGAATATGACAATAGAAGGAGGGATAATGGAGAAATACAACTTTTTTTTTATTTATTAAAAATTGATTAACAAGTGTCTCTGAAATAAAACATCATATTATGATTTCAATAAAGGCACCTCTGTATAACATATATATGTATATTAGAACTTTGTACAGGTCACAACTATTGCTAAATGTCAACATTGGCCCACAACCTTTGTTAGTATAAATATAAACAGTTGAAATTTAACGTGTGATGTATTATGATTTGAATCGACGTCCATTACTTTATACATAGCGTACATGCGTAATACACATATTCAAGTACACACTGGCCCACTAATTTAGGTGCAACACACATCAAACATTATCATTTATCACACATAAAACTAGTTGTACCTAAAATAGATAAGAACAAAAGCTACTTGTACTTAGAGCATTTATATTAGAGTCTCTATAAGATATGTAAGTGTGTTATTTATATTATAGAGATTGGTTGAAAGTGGTTGTGAGACGAGAGATATAAAAAAAGTGATAAAACTAGTAAGTATAGAGAAACACTGTTTATTAAAGTAAATTGGAGAGAGAAAAAGTAGTAAAAAAGGTAAAAAGTATTATTATTTAATTGAATATGTGAGAGAAAAAGTAGTGAAAAAGGTAAAAAGTATTATTATTTAATTGAACAGGAGAGAAAAAAGTAGTGATTTTTTATGAATTATAAAGAAAACTATAGAGATGCTAATGTGAATGTTCTTATGTTCACATAATTAATTGATTATATGCATCTTTAATACAAAATTATTAATATTCTCTTACTAAGTTTTGTCTTTGATTACTAAATAAAAATAAAGTTAACTATGTTGAACTTAGTTTTTTTAAACACTTGCACCATTTTGGTCCGTTATGTGAGAATTATTTTACACTTAGCCAACTTAAGCGACAACATTAGTTGCACGAAAACTTTTACTCGTGTAGCTTTTTTACATGTATGATGATAATACCAAAATATACACCTGAAATAGTATACACAAATGCTATTGAGTTCTATAGGTGTGAATTATTCACAAATAACCACTGAGGACAACATGCTTAAAAATCATTATATTTGTGTTTTTCTTGTATAACCATCTATAAGTCTATAACATATTAAAGTATTACCCTAATGTATAAGTTAAGGTTTCTTTAAATTGTATTGTTTAATGCACCATGTTCATTTGTTTTCATTTTAACTTTAGTACATATGAGTTCAAAGTAATGGTATCACGTATTCACGTAAGCATTTTCTAGTATTGTGTCATTATCACAAAATTTTGATTAAAGCTACTAATTGTCAATTGTTTATAAATTATAATATTGGTGACATTTAATACATTTCCTTACCGAAAACCTTAAAAATAAGTAATATAGTTTCGCCAACTATACCAATGTGACCAAAGAAGCATCTGAGCTTGTTGCAAGGCATTCAAATACAAAATTGCTTGTTGGTGTCTATTGTTGACTTTATATGCTTCTTTACTTATAAATATACTCATCTATATATTATTAAATTGTGAGCCAATTCCGGTAATTAAAATGCTCTTGACTTTCAACTTTCACACAATCACACCTGTACACACATGGGGTGTGTACACACATGGTTTTGTTTCGAGTTGTTATATACTAATTTTTTTTTTAAAATTAGAGTAGTTTTGTTTTAATATAGATCTGATAACATCATACAATATATCAAAAAATATATATGAAATAAGTATCATTATCGAACCAGAAATGACACGAGTAACGATCTAAGAGCATGGAAACACTAAGCTTATAATTTTTAGTCAAACTTGATTTTTCTAGTATGTTCAATGCCCAGTAATAAAAATTCTGGTTTATATTTAATCTTTGTTTATTATTATACTAAACAATATTGTTTATACTTTTATATTGTTTTCTTACAAAATGTTCTAGTATTTTCATACCTTTACACGTACATATGGCTCCGTTTCAATTTGTTATATATTGCACTTATAAAAAGAGCTTTTATTCTTTTATTATTATTGCATACTTTTACTAATATCATACAATGTATTAGAAAAAGATACATAACAATAAGTAAAATATCAAATCAGAACTCATGCTAGTAGAGACCCAACAGAAAAGAAAAATCAGAGCTTATTTTAGAAACACATAGTTTCTAAGATAAACTCTGATTTTTCTTCTTCTGTTGAATCCTAGTAATGCAAATTCTGATATTTATTTATTTCACGTTTGTTTGGTTTATTCACTAATGGTATTATATTCTATACTCTCTCGAACACGTTTCCTAACACTTTTAGAATACACATTATGTTTTATATCTCAAAATTACACACATGCAAGACAAATTAATATTCATACAAATTCGAGTATGTTTCATACCTTTAATTTCTCCTTCACTTATTATACCTTTGTTTGCTATCATTATTAAACGATATAATATTAAATTTCTAACTTCGATAATTCGATTACACTAACAAAAATGTAATCCATCTCTCTCTACCAGATAAAATTCCAGCTATTTCTAAAAAACACGTGAGCGTAAAAGTCAAGAAACGCGTTTGTCAAAAAATTTGGCTTTTCTGTTATAAAGTCAATTCAAGTTTGTCAACTTATTTCTTCTTTTCTAGCTCATTTCAAAGATATCATTTTAAACATCAACTAATATATTCGCTATTTTATTTATTTTAGAACAACATTCTGTCACGGGCCAAATGTAAGATGACTCCGTGACAATTCGCTATCTTATTGAAATTCAATTTTAACATACTTTTGTTATCTATAAAGGTTAATAACTCGTCATATATATAAATAATAATTTCTGTTTAAATTGTTTTAAATTTCTTGTTCTTTCAACAGCCTCAGCCAAATGAAGATGGAGAAATCAACCACAATTTTAATCACTCTAATCATAATTCTACTAGCGGTACCAAGAACACAAGCTGAAGCTAGAGCCCAAATCATCAACCTGAGTTGTGATCCACAACCCGAACAAAATCAAACCCTTTTCGTCCCAAACTTTGTTAACATGATGGGTTCGATCGGCACCCAAATGCGCACTTCACACAACGCAACCGCACTCGTTGGTACCGGGCCCAATAGTAACTTTGGGCTGGCCCAATGTTACGGCGATCTTTCGGCCCAAGATTGCATCCTATGCTACTCAGAAATACGTACCGTGCTTCCAAGTTGCTTTCCAAACAACGGTGGTCGAATCTACCTCGATGGTTGCTTTATGCGAGTGCAAAACTATAGTTTTTATCACGAATATATGGGGCCTAATGACAGTTTTGTATGTGGGAATGAAACAAGAAAGAATGTGTTGTTTGAGGATACGGTGAAACAGGCGGTGTTGAATGCTGTAACGGATGCGACGAGAGATATTGGTTACTTTGCTCGGGGTCGGATGATGGTGGCTAGTCGGAATGAGTCGGTGTATGTGCTAGCGGAATGTTGGCGGACTTTGAGCCCGAGTTCATGTAGGGCGTGTTTGGAAAACGCGTCTGCGTCAATAACGAAATGTTTACCGTGGTCGGAGGGTCGGGTGTTGAATACGGGGTGTTTTATGAGGTATTCGGATGTTGATTTTCTTAATCCTATACCGGTCACAAGCAGCTCTAGCAACAAAGGTAACATTGATGATATTGAAAAGCATGTCACATACATGAACCTAAATACGATAGGGTTTTTTTCGGGTATTTTTTATTTACAAAAAAAAATAAAAAATTGCTGGTTTTTTTTTTTTAATCTTGAACCGTCAATTTAACCTAACACAACTCATTTGTAACTTGTTCGTATGTTATGCCTGAAACTAATTGGAACCGTTTAGACTAAACCTAATTAAACTTACGAATTTGTGTTAAGTTGAAATTCACACTCTTATATTTAACTAAAAACCGTGGAGAGTTGAAGTATGAACATTGGGCATATAAGATATGTGACATGTCATATTGGAGCCCTACATGGTAATGATAACATTGCTTAAAGTTTTTATTAGATACAAGTAATCAAATATGCTAAAATAAAGTAGAGTAATGAAATAGAGTAATTCACATGTCAACTTGCTAGATTGAAGTTTTATACACAACACTTCTGACGTCATTTCGGTTCATGGGTTTTGCAGGGAAGATAATAGCTATTGTTGTTTCCGTTGTTAGTTCGGTGGTAGTTTTAGCAGTTGCATTGATGATCGGTTTGTTTATACGGAAACAAAGATATATACAGAAGAAGAGAAAAGGTAAGTATTTTTTTTAACAACAATGTTTCACCACTAGATTCCAATTAAACCTACCTTTTCAAGGACTTGTTAAAACATTACTAACAACATACACCATCATCAAAAGTTTTGAAACAAAAATTAATAATTGCTTAACGTTACAGGATCTTATGATGCCAAGAAACTATCGAAGATGCTTAATGATAGTAGCTTGAACTTCAAATACTCTAATATTGAGAAAGCTACAGGATATTGGGATGAAGCAAATAAGTTGGGACAAGGAGGATTTGGGACCGTCTACAAGGTTGTACACTTTAACATTCATTAACAATTTTGACCACTTTACTTATGAATAAACTATTATTTAATATTCGGTCAAAATGGGTAAAAAAGATTCGATAAAAAGGAAACATCAAGTAGGTGACTAAAGTGTATTTTCACATATAAAACTTTACAAATCCTTGGTTTTAATAGATGGATGAATTTTAAAATGATACTAATGTTTTCTTATGTAATGTTGTAAACATTATATAGCTAATGTAAGAAGTGAATATCTTTCAGGGGGTTCTTCCAGATGGAAGAGAGATTGCTGTCAAGAGACTTTACTTCAACAACAAATTTAGGGCAGCTGATTTTTATAATGAAGTTAATATGATTAGCAGTGTTGAACATAGAAACTTGGTTCGATTGTTAGGATGCAGTTGTTCAGGACCTGAAAGCATTCTTGTATATGAATATCTACCCAACATGAGCCTCGATCGCTTCATTTTTGGTAAGTTTAGTGTTTGTCGACTTTGTCATTCTTTATCAAGCGAATTGACAACTGTTCAAAATTTGCTATACACTTTTATCATTTAAACTGCTTATCTTGTCATATCACCTTGAAACAAACTATATGAAAGTTGGTCATCTTATTTTCATTATACATGATATGATTTTGGGATTAAAAGGCTTAATGACATGAATTTGTGTAGATGCAACAAAAGGGAAGGCCCTAAACTGGGAAAAGAGATTTGATATTATAATTGGTACTGCAGAAGGCCTTGTTTACCTTCATGAGAATAACAAATGCCGGATTATTCACCGAGATATTAAAGCTTCTAATATCTTATTAGACCTGAGGCTTCGTGCTAAAATAGCCGATTTCGGGTTGGCTAGATCTTTTCAAGATGATAAGAGCCATATTAGCACTGCCATTGCTGGAACACTGTAAGTAGTAGCTAGCTTATTTTCTTTGTAGAAATATAATATTCAACTAATTTGTTATTGTTTTCGACATAAACAGAGGTTATATGGCTCCAGAGTACCTAGCCCATGGTCAGTTAACTGAAAAGGCAGACGTCTATAGCTTTGGTGTTTTACTTCTTGAGGTGGTCACTGGAATCGAAAACAACAGAAGCAAAACTACAGAATATACAGACAGCTTAGTTGCTATAGTGAGTAAAATTATTTGTTTCTCAATAAATATCTTTACCTTAAAGCTTTTGACACTATAAGTGTTTTTGTATCAATATATTAAGCGTCTTATGTATGTAACAGGCGTGGTACCATTTCCAGAAAAATAAGGTGGACGAAATATTCGACCCGAATCTAATGATGCATATTTATCCTAACATCAATTACCAGAAAGAGGCCATAAAAGTGGTACAAATAGGACTTCTTTGCACACAAGAATCTCCATCTTTAAGACCATCAATGTCAAGTGTACTCAAAATGTTAGCAAAAGATAATGAACCTTTACCCTTTCCTTCTAATCCTCCTTTTATAGATCAGAAAACTATGGAACTCAATCACATTACATACAGATCACCTAATTACACTTATAGTACTGATGATTCTAGTTCGGTTGCAACCGTTGATAATAGCCATTTCTTCCCACGGTGACTTCAATCAATGTTAGCAAAGAGATCTAGTCTATGGAAAGATAAATCCATTTTTTTATAATATTTAATAAGTTTTTATTTTTCTAGAGTTGTTCGCATTATTTGTGTACAAGATGTGTAAAAGGATAGTGGCATTGTTTCTAAAGAGTAAATATTCATATTGCAAAGGTATTATTTTGTATCTTATGAGTTGGGTATGTTTTTTAAACGTATAGTGACACAATTGAAACTATTTTTCAAATATATAGAAACAATTGATGATGGCATAAAGAAAGGTTCATTGAGAACCATAAAAAAAGAGGGAAATGAAGAACATTTTTGGGTCGTTGATTTGTTTTTATACTGGATTATTATTTTTTAATTTGTACTGATTTTTTTTTTTTTTGGTAATAGATTATTTTTTTTTGTACTAAAGATGAACGGTCCACAAGTGTTCCCCAGTTCTCCTTTTTTATTATTTCCCAATAAACATTTTCCTCATGGCAAATTTAGTTGATAAAGTGCACACGACTTTCAACTTTCACACCTTCTACACATATATGGTTTTGTTTCGAGTTGGTACATAATACATTTTAGAAAATGGTTCGGATTTGTTATTATGTAGTTTTCATAACATCATCTTATTAAAAAAAAATGAATAATAATATGATCGAATTTGTCATATGCATTAGCAGAAATCTAACATAAGAAGACAACTAAGAGACTGAATGACGAAGCATACGTAATTTCTATGCCAAACTTTTATTTCTCTTCTTCTCTGGATTACTACTTTACTAGTGTACAAATTTGTTATTTGTTATTATTATCAAGGGAAAACGGTGAAAAAGTTCAAGGGTTTGTGAAAAAAAAAAAATGTGATCAAAGGACGCAATTATATATAAACATCGGATGTACTCATTCAAATTTCAAGCATCATATGTTATACATGACGTATGACTTGCATTTTTTCTTAGGCCGTATGAGGTGTATTTTTCTCTTATATAAATCGTATGATAAAAAGCTATACAATGCCCGATACAAAATTGATTGATGTGACAACAAAAATAGTGACAAATACGTCTATACATATCGTATTACCTATTTTCGCCTAGTTATAATTTATATGACGGTATTTATTAATTCACTTTGATAGAGTCACCTGGTGTATTATATGAATCGAACGTGATATGTGATTCAAACTTAATGACCATACATTTAAAAATATTTCTACAGCAGTCAATGATTAATAACAAATTAGAAAACAGATAAAATAACAAGAATAGATTAGAACAAGATTGACGATCCGAATAGTCACACCAGTTAAATATTATTACTAGACAAGTTTTGTTGACAAAACCGATTTGGTTATTTTTATTTATTCACAACTATGGACTCAGTCTATACATACAGATTATGTGTGTACACACATTAAACAAGTTGTGTCACCTACTCTTCAGTATATTAATCCAGATACCCAGAAACTAAACAACGAAATCAGTATTCAATCAATCTTCTCAACCTGATTCAACTGTAAGCAAACGGTATGAACTATCAACATTCAACGCTGCTCTAAATTAATTAATTTTTTTCTTAATGATGCCTGCGATGCTGATAATTATAAAGTTTTAGTGTTTCAATTGATGATTAGTTAATTATCACCTATGTGTTGCTGATTATATTGAAATCGTAATTTGATTTGATTCTGTGTTCGATTATTTCTAGGCTTCAAGCTTAATAAACAAAGAGTAGTGTCGGATGGGTTAAATTGACAAAGCCATCGTAGTTTGTTTATCATATATTATTATGGATGTTTATTTCGATTGTTTGTATTTATTAATTTCGGTAAGTCTAATTGGTGTATTGAATCATTGTTTTCTTACTTTGTGTGTCAATCGAAACACTATGTCACTCAGAGCAAATTTATTTATCACCTGTTTTTTTTTTGCCGGTTTTCCATTTGTTTAATTTATTCTTTAGATTTTTGAACGGCGGGACTTTAGAATTTATCTATTTACTTTTTCTAAGTTGTGGTAGGGTTTTAGAATATATCATGTAAATTACTAAACTATCCTTTATCTCATAATTTAACCTTTTAATCCGTTAAAGTTAGCTGGGTAAAGTACGCCACGTGCAATAAGAATTAAATGTAAAGGATTTTTGTAACAAATGTTCTAGACATCTTAGGATGATAGGAGTGGTACCCTAAGTTACCCTTACTCTCACAAATCAGATTTTGCATCTCAAATATACCCTCATCTACCATTACTCAAAAAGTTGGTGACATCCCTATCCTCATTTACCCTCAAAGGGGGCTCACAAAAATACCCCTCGTATACCCTCCTACCCTCACATGGCAACACGGTTTCATATATCCGCTACCCAAGTACGTGCGCCCTACCCGCATAGGTGGTGACGGTGTTGCCCCACGGGTAGGGCCTTACCCGTATATGAACCTATGGACACTCCCACCACCCTTGGACTGTATGCAACACATGATCCGTCAATCCCGCACATATAATGTGGCAGCAATCCTTCTCAGTTTCATCCAAGCTATGCGGTGATCCACCCCCACATTTAGTCTCGCACACGTCTTCAAATGCATTTGGTCTTTCATAAATACCTTTTAGCTTTCTAAAAGATTTCATAAACAATCATAAAAAAAACTAATTTGATTAACTTATCTTATGAACTAGCGGGATGAGTGAGGTTATGCTAAGTAGAGTCCTTATAGTAAGTATGCGTAGGAAGGGTATCAAACGGACTCCGATTGAGCTCATTTTAGCGGCGTTGAAACCGTCTCGTCGAACCCTTTCTCGCCCCCAAAAACCTAAGCCCCCACCCCACCTCACCTCACCTCACCCCACCC
>WOUH02000041.1:317787-330549 GCA_009936405.2 Stevia rebaudiana | reverse complement strand
GAGAGAGAAAGAGTAAAGTGGGTGAGTAAAATGGTGGAAATGGGTGGGCTGTATGGGGGGCTGTATTGATGATTGATTAACTAATAAAAAAGGTTAAAATTAAAAAAAAAACATTAAAATCTGTTTCTTAAATCCTTTAAACAATATAAAAACCCTTAACCCTAATAGTCAAAATCTGTTTCTTCTCCTCCGATCGTCGGCCCCAACCCCACCATCGTCAAAATCTGTTTCTTCTCCACCGACAGAGCCTTCTCCGGCGAGCTCTTCTTCTCCGGCGTAAACATTCGACTTCAGACTTCCTTCTCCGGCGAGCTCTTCTACCCAACGATCGGATTTTTTGGACCACAACGCCGTCACCACGACGACGGCGTGGTCAGTAACGCCCGGCAAAACAAAGGGTGGGGCGGTGTTGGGGCGTCGTCGGGGCGTCGTGGGAGGGCTAAACGCCCCACCACAGGGGCACACCGGATATTCTTATATTATTCCACTCAATGCCCAGAATTATCAAAGAAAAGGAACGTTTTTTTTTGTTTTCGACGTTCAAAAAAAAACAAACAATAGATTTTACCTAAAAAACCGTGTGAGTAGGACCCACACGAGGTCAAAATAGTGTCAGCGTCCACAACCATTGAGTCGACACTTCAACTAATACCTGCAGCCGTCCTTTCGAGTCTAAATTAATCCGCTCTAAATTAATCCGCTTTACCAAAATTAAAATTCATACAACTTCTTCCCTCAAATCGAAACACCATAATCTGCTTCAAATTCTGCAACAAATGGTAAGAATTTCAATCCAGCACCTGAATTTCTCGATTGATACAGCTGATTGTTTGCTAGAATCGATTTGCCGTTGCATTCATTCTAATATAAACTTGTTTTCGAACTGATTTGTTTGAATTGCATGTTAAACGACAATCACAGCTCCATTGGCTAATTTGAAAAGATGAGATCTGTTTTTACATTATTTTCATCGTTTACTTCCAATTTGAGCTTGCTAATGTTGTTCGACCTGAAAATTTTATTACTGCAGTTGATTGTTCGATCGAACTAGCTGATTGTTTACTATAACTGATTTAGCCGTTGCATTTATTCTGATTTTATAATGATTTCGAACTGACACGTTTGAATTGAATATTGAACGACAATCTAAGCTTGATAAACACAATTCGTAGGCTAATTTGAAAAACAACTGAGACATGTCTTTACGTTTTCAGCATCGTTTACTTCCAATTTGAGCTTGCTTGTTGTTCGACATGCAAATTGATATTTGCCGACTGTTTACTAGAATCGATTTGACGTTGCTTTCATTCTACTTTTATCTTATATTTCCACTAATATGTTTAATTTGAATGTTAAACCACAATCAAAGCTTGATAAACACACTTCCGTTGGCTAATTTGCAACTGAGAACTGGTTTTACGATTTTTATCATCGTTTGCTTCCAATTTAAGCTACCTATTGTTGTTCGACCTGCAAATTGATACGTGTTCCGTTTCAAATTCGTCTCGAAATGTTTATGTATCACCTGGTTTTCTGTTTTACACGGTTGAAACGTATTTGTTTCGATTTGTATAATTGTATTGACGAGTTGTGATGACGATATCAGTTTTTTTAGAAATTGGTAGCTTTGCAATTAATGTGTGCAAATTAAAGGTCTCACTATACCATTTATGATTCAATCATGCCCCCACCAATTTTATTTTATTTTTTGTTTTTTTGCTTATACTCAAAGAATTTACCTAATTTACAATTGCATTTTCAACAGCCAGAAAAAAAATATAATCCACCATAGCAACACCTAATTCAATCTGCAAATGAAGAAGAAGATGAACCCAACAAAATATTCATATAATCAAGCTACTTCATTGAAGATGAAAAGATCAACAGAGACAACATCTGTTCTTATTAATATTCTCATAGTTTTAATTATGATAAACAGATCAGATGGGGTTCCTAGAAACCAAATCATCAACCAAACATGTAATAATCAGAAAGAACAAAATCAAACCGAGTTCAGTTCAAATTTTATCCAAACAACCGAAAAAATCGGCAACCAAATTCAATCATCACTTTTTTCAGCAGCAAGTACAGGTTCACCGCCCGATGCTACTTACGGGCTTTTTCAATGTTACGGTGATCTTTCAACAACCGACTGCATCTTATGTTACGATGCAGCACATTATGTCATTTCCGGTTGTTTTCCTAATACCGGTGGTATTGTTTATCAAGACGGTTGTTTTATGAGATTTCAAAACTATAGCTTCTATGATGAATATGTGGGACCCAATGACAGTTCTATTTGTGGAAATATTACCAAAAAGAGTAGTGTGTTTCAAGAAACAGTAAATCAGGCGGTGTCGAATGCAGTTAGGGATGCGTTAACAAATGTTGATTATTTTGCAAGAGAAGAAGTTGTAAAACCTGGTACGGTAAATGAGTCAGCATATGTGTTGGCGAATTGTTGGAAAACATTGTCTGCAAATTCTTGTAGGTCTTGTTTAGAGGCGGCATCTGCAGATGTTTTGCAGTGTTTGCCTTGGTCTGAAGGGCGCGCGTTGATGACGGGGTGTTTTGTTAGGTATTCGGATACAAATTTTTTAAATCCTGCGCCAGTTGGATCTAAAAACAAAGGTATTTTTTTCTGAGTTTGTTAATGCCACAAAAATGTAATCAAGTTTGCCAACTGTTGTAATTATATCACTCAATGTTTTTTTTTGTCTCTTTAAAAGTCACTCAACTTTCACTATGTGTTCCAGTCCTATGTAATTTTTTTTAAAATTTTTAAATTTTTTAAAACTTTTTAAAATGATTTGAATTTTTTAAAATTGATTGGGGCAAATGAGATATATATGAATTTTTATTTAAAATAAGTGAACTTTTTCTCACTTGACTTGAATTTTGAGGTAATTGTGAAAAAAACAAGTTCTTGAAATAACAACAAAGTTTCATAATTGTAAAATTTAAGTCAAATTAAGAATAAATATTCATTAATTACTAACAAATATTCTTATATGTTTCATTTACCTTAATCAATTTCAAAAAATTTATTAAAAAATTACATAGAATTGGAACAGTTAGTGAAAGTTGAGTTATTTTAGAGGGACTTTATTGGAACACTTGGAAAACTTGGTTACTATTTGATAATTAGAGGGAGTTGGTATGATTGTTAAACATGTTAATTTTGTTTGTTTTTTTCAGGGAGGATGATAGCTATTATAACAGCTGTTGTTAGTTCTGTTGTGATTCTTATTGTTGCATTGTTGATTGCTTTGTATATACGAAGACGGAGATGGTTACAACAGAAGAGAACAGGTACATATTGTACGATATAATTACAATAAATAAATAAATTATGCGTCAGATATGATTACATAAGTCACACTTTTTTAACAATACTCTGGATTTTTTCTAAAAATGAATCAGATGGTTTTGTGCATTACAAGTACACTTTGGGTGAGTTTTTACCCGTTTGACCTATCTTTTAAGCTATTTGTTTTACGCGTTGATATAAAACATAACCTTAAATTGACAATTTATAAGTAGATGAGTAAAAAATTGCCACCTCTACTACATAATAGCAGAGACAATATTAAATTCTTAAATTATTGTATCACATAATTAATATGCTAAAATTGTTAATGGCATTAATGACAATATTCAGGTTCATATGATGCTAAAAAACTGGTAAAGATTCTTACGGATAGTAGCTTAAACTTCAAATACTCGATTATTGAGAAAGCAACAAGCTTTTGGAATGATTCAAATAAACTCGGGGAAGGAGGATTTGGAACTGTTTACAAGGTAATACATACATATATTATTACACGTTATAATTGTAAATTTAACAATTAACATAAACTCAATAGTTGTTAACTTCTTGTGTTATGTTAAGCTGTCATATGCTAAATGGTTAATTATGAACAATTTATTTAAATTTTTTTCAGGGAATTCTTCCAGATGGAAGAGAGATTGCTGTCAAGAGACTATTTTTTAATAATAAATTCAGAGCAGCAGATTTTTATAATGAAGTTAATATAATCAGCAGTGTTGAACATAAGAATCTTGTCAGGTTGTTAGGATGCAGTTGTTCAGGACCTGAAAGTTTTCTTGTATACGAGTATCTACCGAACATGAGCCTCGATCGCTTCATTTTTGGTAAACGCAACAATTTTACATAAATAATTAGATCTAGATTTAAGTATTTATCGTCCATTGGGCCATTTACTTATGTATGTGTTTATTTAGCAATGTTTAACTAATCTAATGTGTAAAAAGAAAAGCATACAAGGAAACACGTAAATTATACACACCACTTACTTCATTTGAATTAAATAATTACATCATAACAAATAATTACATTATAACATATACTACTTTCGTAAAATATTTTACACTAATTATTTAGAGTAAACTGCAGTTTTTGTCCCTGAGGTTTGTATAGACATGCAGTTTCAGTCCACCCTTAACAGTTTTCATTCCTGAGGTTTCATTTCTTAGCAGTTTTGTCCCCGAGTCTAATTGCCGTGTCCAACTCCGTTAGAATCCCCCACGTGAGGGGCATTTTGGTCAATGTTGCGTGTTTTTACTTCAGAACACGCAGATAAGTAGGTGGAAGTGTAGACGGAAAATAGACATAGGGACGAAAAATGTTTAGAAATGAAATCTCAGAGATGGAAACTGATAATGGTGAACTGAAACTGCATGTATACACAAACCTCAGGACGAAAACTGCAGTTTACTCAATTATTTATTCGAAATGTAAAGGTTTTACACAAAGTATGTTTACTCTATAATTTTGTATTCTTTCAGTTGATGAAATTGAGATAATATATTTATTTGCAGATGCGATAAAAGGTAAGGAATTAAATTGGGAAAAGAGATTTGAGATCATCATTGGTACAACTGAAGGTCTTGTTTACCTTCATGAGAATACAAAGGCGCGAATTATTCATAGAGATATTAAAGCTGCTAATATTTTGTTGGACTCGAGGCTTCGTGCTAAAATAGCTGATTTTGGTTTGGCTAGATCTTTTCAAGGAGATATGAGCCACATCAGTACCGCAATTGCAGGAACACTGTAAGTATTTACTTTTGATTGCTTTATTTTACCTTGTGATCTTCTTATATTCATAAAAAGTATTTTAATCATATTAAGTAAAAAAATATTATAAAGGGAAAATTTTAACAATGCATCTGCATGTTAAAATTAATGAAAAGTCGCGCAAAGGTATTTCGAATGCATATAAGCATCTAGATAGTTTTGTTTCAAAAGATAGGTCATCGCTGTAACTTGATAATAATTATAATAACATACTTAGTCATATTTATATAATTCAAGAGGAAAAAAAAAGAAGACAAAATCAGGTCTAGCTGAAAAGCCCAGTTAAGTCTGAAAAAACGGGCCCATACTCGAGACCGGTTATTCGCCTTGCATGAAAAGTATGCCTTAATTAGTCATTAAGTCCTTAAAGTCAGGCTAAATGACTAATTAATCCCTGATCATTTCAAAATGTACAGCATATTTTTTGTACATTTTTTTTGTACCCAGTTCGACCATTTTACCACCCTAAGAAATAGACGTCAAAATAAAAGAATCTTATACAATTTTTTTATTTTTTTATTTTTTTACCAGTGGATATATGGCTCCTGAGTATTTAGCTCTCGGTCAATTAACCGAAAAGGCAGATGTGTACAGTTATGGTGTACTGTTACTTGAGGTAGTTACCGGAATACAAAACAACAGAAGCAAAAACTCAGAATATTCAGACAGTTTAGTAGCAATTGTAAGTGTTAAACTTGTTTTGCCAGAAAATTATACAAGCAAAAAGTTTTTTATTTTATTATTATTTATTTATTTTATTTATTTTCTATAAATATGCTTTCTGGTTTGTTTGATTCAATAAAATCACAAGCCAAAGCAGTTGGTTATAATTTTTTACGAATCATAACTTATCGACTCATTTTAACTTGATTCAAAATTCGAACATTTTATTTAATGATTTGTTGCGAAAACAGGCATGGAGGAATTTTCAACAAGGTTCAGTAGAAGAAATATTTGATCCAAACTTAATGTTTCATACATATCCAAATTTAAATTTCAAAAAAGAAGCTATAAAAGTGGTTCATGTTGGACTTTTATGCACACAAGAAGACCCAACTTTAAGACCATCAATATCAATGGCGTTAAAAATGTTGGTAAAAGATGATGAACAGTTACCAACACCCTCTAATCCCCCGTTTATTGGTGATAATGAAATTATCGAGTTAGAAGAAAGAATACAACGGTATAATGATAACGATGATGATTCAATTTCGGTTGCTACTGTTTCTCATAGTCAATTTTCACCAAGGTAACACACTAGTGTTTGGTTTTTTTTCGTAAAATACAAATGGATTTTCACTTTTGTACTGTTTTTTGTACATTTGAGTCGTTTAAAGATGTCTTTTATGCCATTGGGTTAAACTAAAAAAGATTTACATAATGACCCAAACATGACAAAAAAAACGATGTTGTAACGACTCGAATGTATAAAAGGGGACAATGAATGAATTGACACAAAAAGTGAAAATACTTTGTTATTTTATATATAAAAAGCGAGTTGAAGGTAACTTATGCATAAAAACATGTGTATAAAGAGGATGAAAATGAGGATGATTTACAAGTGAAAAGAGGTTCTAGAAATTAGAAAGGTAGTTAGTATATGATTTGTAAGTTTGAATACAAATTTTGATCTTTGTAAACTTATGGATTTCTCCATACATAATGCATTACCTTTTGGAAATAAGTCGTTAGGAATAAACATATTTATGTTGTTATTGATACACTAATTTTACTTGCAAATAAGTGGTTGAACAATTAATCATAATCACTGTTCAGAACAACTAATCTGGATAAATTAATTAAATAAACAATTTAAAACACTCAAAGTTGTTGGTGATTTTATTGTCATCGGGTCATTTTAAGTATTCAAGGATTCACTTATGACGAAATGAGAAATTAAGAGATACATTGATACAAGTGAGGAGGTGCAGAGTGGACACTTGATTATGACCGGTTTTTTATGAAGGTTATAAACCTCTGGCGGTTATGCAGTTAATTAACTACAAATGATAGTTGTAGGGTTACATGACAATTAATTAAGCTCAAGTGATTAGAAGGAGGTGTGGACTTGGGGCTCTCTCTTTAGGAGGTCTCAGGTTCAAATCTTGTCCAGAGCATGCTCTGGGCAATTTCCTGTGATGGTGAGAAAGTGCACTTCGGATAGAGGTCACCAGTTCAAACCTGAGGAGGGGAGAGGGTTTACAGATTCTATCCGGTTCCCGCTAATCTGGGGGTACGGTCTCACGGGGGTCGAGGAATCGACCTTGGCTACATCGCCCGGTTCCCGGTGGCTAGCATGCGATATCATATGCTGTTAAAAAAAAAAAAACAAACAAACTACATATGCGGTTACACAACGGTTAATTAACTTCTCATGGAAGTTATTGAAGGTTAATTAACTTCCTATGAAAAATTATTGATGGGTAAAAAACTACCACCCTACCTATATAATAAGATCATTTGGTCATTCAATTTCAAGTTTTTGGTTCACATAAATTCACACATACACCTATACTTTGTTCTTCTCGCCTGAGTTTTATCCGGTTGATAACTTTAGACTGAACCACTTAAAGTGTTCTTAGAGCATTCACATTAGAGTCTCTAAAATTTGTGTGAATTAGTTCTTTATATTATAGAGATTGGTTTAAAGTGGTTGTGAGTAGAGAAATATAAAGAAACTGATGAAACTAGTAAATATAGTGAAACACTTTTCATTAAAGTAAATTGGAGAGAGAAAAAGTAGTGAAAAAGATAAAAAGTATTATTATTTAATTGAATAGGAGAGAGAAAAAGTAGTAAAAAGGTAAAAAGTATTATTATTTAATTGAATAGAAGAGAAAAAATGTAGTGATTTTTGATGAATTATAAAGAAAAAAATAGAGATGCTAATGTGAATGCTCAAATACTTATGATCTTTTGGCCTAGTGGTTAAGAGGGAGGTGTGAAACAAAGCTTCTCTTGGAGGTCTTGGGTTCAAATCCAAGCAAGGGTGAAATAATACTAACTTGGTGATAATAACTTTTGATGTTCAAAAAAAATTAAAATTAATACACTAATTAAATATCAATTACCCTTCTCTTTCTTCCTATTTTGTTTACATATTCAGTAATTATGCACGTAGTCTGTGCTTTCGTGATTATACACTTGGTTCATAACTTATGTGTGTGTATTTGGTCGTGGTCGGTTGATTATACAATTGGTCCGTAATTTATATGTATATATTTGGTCGTGGTTTATGATTATGTAATTTATATTTGTCTCAATTCTACGGCTCTAATTTCACACTGACACTTGTCATCACTATATTAATTCTATAATTTTGTTAAATTTTAATTACGGAAAGTTAATTAATGATTTTAATTACGAAAAAAAAATTTAGGTGCGTTATCATATATGCAACTTTTTTTCACAAGGTTACAAATTAAAATTTCAAATTTTCAACTAAAAATATATTGACTTCTTATTCTTTATTTTTCATAGTTAATTTTCAATATTGTTTAATAATTATTTCAGTTTTAAAATCATATCGTTTTTACGTGTGCTTTTCAACTTTATAATGTAAAATAGTATACATTTGAAGATTTGTTAACCGTTGTTGCTTATTTGTTTTGAAAATTACATTATTTTCTTACGAACATATGTTTTTAATTAACATTGTAACTCTTATTTAGTATCTATAGCACACGTGAATATCACCTAGTACTATAATACCTTTAATCGAATGCTTGAAATCATTAGTATTGGATCCTGCTATTAACACCAAAATTACTACGTGAAATCATTAGTATTGGATTCTACTATTAACACCAAAATTACTATACGTAAATTAACACCAAAATTACTAAACGTAATTACGTAGTAGGTCCATGTCCATGAAATCATTAGTATTAAGCTTTTCTTTTGCTTACTCAGTACATTAAATTAAATACAGTGGCTTATGTAGTGCTTTCTTTTGGTTACTCAATTCATAATGTAGTAGCTTATATAGCGCAATCACATCACATGCACATAAGTTTTAAAAAATGGCCCATTTTAAAATATTTATATGATGCAGATTACGCAACCAAATGGCTAAAGAACAATTAGATAGTCAAATACTTCAATATGAACCCAAAGGTTCCAAGAACAAAGTTCTTTATAATTTTTATTCAACCAAAAACTAATTACAAATGAAAGCAAAACCTAATATATACAGTAGATTCAAAAAGATAATAATAAACTAAATAAAAGATAAACAAAAATAAATAAACATTTGAAATTCAAATTAAGAGATAATAATAACCCCGTATCATACTCCCCGTCTTCAAAAAAACTCGTCTTCGAGTTTTGCCACCGGGTCAAAGCCACCTGGATCAAATGGAACAAGTTGCTTTTCTTTAACCGCTATTAGGACCCAATTAAGTATTTCACCTACTTGCTTCTTTTTGTTGGGCCCCCACCGGAAGATTTCTGCATTCGAGAGATATGTGCTATCTACTGCGAAAGACGGAACTCCTTTTGATTTTGGCGTTGCCAATGCAGTTGATTTTAGCAAAACAGTAGCTGGAAGTGAACGAAATTGTATTGCCTTGGTGGAATTTGTTTTGTTGCAATAATCGACCACATTAAGAAGCCCATCACTAGGAACATTCAGATTAGTATTCCCCAGCCCATCACTGTTCGACAACATATCTGTGTATAATTTTGATTATTATTGGAATTGCAGGGGATGGCTCCAATATTATGCTTTGGCTTGATTTGTGGATAGAACCAGAACCTTTCCAAATTAGATTCCTGAATATTTTTTCAATTGAAACTTCTAAAGGATGTTCCCTTGCTGATCGATTGGTTATGGAAGATGATAGAACCATTTTACATTTTCAATGGTCAAAATCAAACCTCTCTCCAGTTGAAGAACAAGAGCTGAATGATCTTTCTACCCTTATTCAGTCTTTTCATCTTGGTACTGGTATGGATCATTGGCGTTGGAAAATAGGAAACTATGATAACTTCACAGTCAAGAGTATCAAAGATACTATCCATCTTCACAACCGTACAACCCTAATGTTTTCCTTCTCTTGGAATAATTGGGTCCCAAAAAAGGTTAATTTTCTTGCGTGGAGAGCCGATCTTGATCGTTTGCCCACCAAAGTAGCTTTAGTCGCGAGAAACGTCAACGTGCAATCTATCGTCTGTGTTTTCTGTGGAGATCATGAAGAAACTGTTGATCACATATTTATCTCTTGTAGTTTGGCACAATCCTTATAGGAGGCCATTTCTACTTGGTGCAAAGTCCCATCCCTGTTTGTTTTTAGTATTCGAGATTTCGTTGACATTCATAATTTAGTTCGAGGCTCAACAAGATGGAAGAAACTGTTTCAATTGGTGACATTAACATCGCTTTGGTGCCTTTGGAAAGCTCGTATGAGGGCGTGTTTGATCGTAAATCCATCTCCTTTGATAATTTATTTGAAGAGGTTAAAATTCTTGGGTACCTTTGGATTAGAAATCGCGTGAAGACATCTTCCTTGACGTGGGAGAATTTGTGCAACTTTAGTCTTTTAAACATGAGCAAGTAATTGTTTTTTTTTTTTTTTGGTGATTGTATTTGGTGTAGAACTAGCTTCTTGTTGGTTCTTTTTTAATTTGAGTTTGTTGGCCGTTCAAAAAAAAAAAAAACTAATAATATAGCTTACTGTAATTTTTCGGATAGAAGAACCCTAGAAAATAACAACGGTGAGAATTGGAAATTGCTACATATCTAAGTGGAAAGTGAAAGTAACGAAGAACATCTAATCAACCCTAATTATGTTTGTACCTTAATTGAGAAAGACATTAACCGATGAAGATCAAGAGGAGCTCATGACAGATGATGGAGTAGGGTCGTATGGTCGGCGATGATGGTGACCGACGATGGCCTGGTCGACGATGGGCATAGGGTTTCTCGTTGACGTCGATGATTTCTAAACGTTCAGGTATGTTAAATCTTTTATTAAATTAAAAGAAAATGAGATTAACCTCACATTCAGGTTAATTATCTATGATTAAAACATTACATCAATTTTAAATGACTTAATTGAAACGAATAAAAAAGTGAGGTATCTAATTTAAACATTTTTAAAACTTGATTATGTTTCTATAGCAGTTTAGATGCTTTTCTACATATTTTCTATGTTTTCCCTCTATTTTTTCAAGTAGTCTCATACTAGTTTTGGGCTTGAAAGTAATGCTATTTTCTCTTCATTCAGTTTCATGTACATAAAAGCAACAAAATTAATCCCAAGTATAAGACTACCCGTAATGGTAGCTGTAATATCCACGAATTTCAGGTCAGTATTCCGACTCAATTATACGTACAATTATACGTATTATCAACGCGTACTTAAACTTCATACAAACAATACGTATATATACTCGATTAAACTCAAACAAATATTAACCGAACACGTAAACGAACTCGTTAAAAACTAAAACGAAACTAACGCGCGACTCCTCGACACAAACCGGTTAACCCGCGACCGAAACGAAACCCACGATGGTGGCCACCCTCTCGGCCACCACTCATCATCGTCGACTACCACTCATCATCGTCGACCACCACTCATCACCATCGAACTCTCTCTCATCACCTCTCTCTCTCTCTAAACCGCCGCATGCATGCATGCAAACCACTGAAACCGTTTTCTGATGATCCATATATACAAACCACGTCGCCACCACCCTCCTCGATGATCATGCAGCCCTCGACCGCACACCATTCCATCCTCGATCCTCCCATTTCCCCTCGATGGGTTTATTGGAAAGCGACAAGCCCCTCGACGGATCAAGAGGCCACCTCGATGACCTCTCTCGATGAAAACGTCACACTCGACCACCCTCTCGATGGTTTGTAGTGGATCTCGATCACACAACTGGTCCCTCTCGATGCTTTCACCTCCTCGATGGATTAAGGCCCTCTCGATGGTTATGGGTGCTCTCGATGAGCCCCTCGGCTGGGTTATTATCCACCTCGATGACCCCTCGACACTCTCTCGATCACCTCTCTAATTGGATCTCGATGGATGCCTTGAAAAGGATCTCGATGGACACCTTTTTCCTCGATTCCCTCTCTCGGCCGAAACCCCCTCTATGATAACCTACCAAAGTCAACCTATCTAACTCATCATTTCTCAAACACGTAGCATAACCTAGGATCTTCTCCTACAAAACCCACCAACCCATCACCTTTCTTGTTCTATGCTCTCTCGACAGAAAAGCAAAAAAGAGAAAACCCATCAACTTTCTTTTCTTCTTTCTCTCGGCAGTCACCCCCATCACCTCCCCATTTTCAATTATTCATCATCTGGTTCAAGTGTTTATCATCAAATAACAACCAACCGATCACAAAGAAACCGCCCTTGAAGTCCCCGTTCGAAGCTTTACGAAGAGACGGTGTTTTTCCGAAGATTCTCGCCTTCTCCCGACAATTTTTACGTAAGAACTCGTCCTAAACTCATCACATTTCGGTTCATATGTTAAACACACGAAAAACAAGATTTTTGGACGAGAAGCATGCAAGAAACGATTTAAAACATTTAAACATAAAAACAGCTTTTAACAACATTCTGTCCGTAACTTTAATCGACCATAACATGATCGAAACGAGTCCAAATCGTGCAAACTCAGAGACCATGATTAAGTTC
>WOUH02000041.1:299486-317687 GCA_009936405.2 Stevia rebaudiana | reverse complement strand
CAAGTCTCACATATATATATTTAACATATAAGCAGTTACGATCATAGTTCACGTATTTAATACAATACGTAATGAGAATTGATAAAAAGTTTACCAAAAGTTTCGTGGTATCACATTAATTACCACTAGAATAATTATTTGACAACAATCTTAAGGTTCGGACTCACTAGCTAATTTGTATGGCAAAATATATAGTCTATATTTACATATCTTTAAATCTTTAATTCAGCTTTTATCATAGTCTTTAATCTCCATAAAACCCAACTAATTGGTTTATCATGAAATTGATTTACAAAATTGTCAAAACAAGAACTATTTGACTTTTTATTACAAAGGATGTATAAGTATATATGTATGTACACGTACAGACTAATAAGCTATTCAAAAAAATCGATTTAATTTGTTGCTAGGACGTTTGAATGGATTAAGAATCTATCTTGTAAATAAGAATCTATCTTGAAAAGTTTATCCTGATCATTCTTTCATATAGGAAGATACATTCTATTTATTTGTTAAGTTTAATATTAATCTAGAAAAATGTGAATACATGAGAATATGGAGTATACCTTGGGATCCTTTGGCTGCGTGAAGGAAATTTGCAAAACGATTAGACTACTGGAAAATTGGATCTCCTACTCAAATTGATTTCCATGCTAAAACTTGCACAACTATGGTGACTAGAATGAAGATGTCATGCTTAAACGTGGAAAATTATTGGGTTTTGTATGGCTTTTTAGTGTAGAAAAGAATCATGGAAACGAGAAGAAATTTGTGTCGGTACATGAAAGGGGAGTATCCATTTTAATGAAGCTTTTCAATTTACTATCAATAACAATAATCGGCTACGTGAATCGGCAATTAACGGATATTTGCTTTGATAGTCAGTTTCCTTTTTCCAATTACTCACATACAATGTTGTTTAATGTAGAACTTTTAAAGCACTGCCACATTTAATCTAAATTAATTATAATTTTACTATTATTATCTTTTAGTTTTATAAGTTTTAATAATTTAGGGTGTTACAAGGTGAGTGAATTTTGACCATAAATTTCAAAAAGCATGAAATACGTAAAACAACAAATAAAATTTGGATCAAACCAATTAAATAAAGACAATTATAATATGAAAAAAATTGGGGAGTGATTTGTTTCCCTAAAAACACATTTATGAAAAATCAAGATCAGATAAAATTATGAAAACAATCTTATATTAAACAAATCCTAAACCTCAAATCATGATCAGTGAAAAAAAGGATTTTAAAATATGATCAGTTCAAAATCAAGATTAATGAAAAAAACTATTCTCATATTCACTATACCCTAAAAACTAAAGGTTTACAAAAACCGAATTGGCGGACCAATAGGGCAAATCAAAATCCGTAAAAACAACTTGAATGTATTTGCAAATTATTCATTTGAAGAAAACGGAATCCAGAAGCGGTGACGGAAGATAATTTTAAAGTGGGGTGGTTTTGTGTTAAATGACAGCGATTGAACGGTGGAAATAGGTGTAAGTTTGTTATGACGGCGATTGAACGGTGAATGATGAACGGTAGGAGATATTTTAACGGAGAGTTAACCGAGATACGTTTATTTATTAATATGTATACAATATAATTCACTAAAATAGATAGATGCATTGAGGCAGAAAACAAACAAACACTTGAAGTAGTAGAAGATGGACCTACGGGTGTACGGATCCCCTCGTCTAAAACCAAATAGAAAAAAACGAGTTACGGCAAAGCAGACCACCCAGATTTTTATTTTCAGCTAATCCTTTTGCATGCATTATTGGATAAATGCTTTCTTTTTGACCTACGCCTTTTCAATCAAATCAACAATTTCTTTCACCGTAATAATAATAATAATTATATATAATATATTATTACTGTAACAATTACTATTATTATAGTAAGACGGAATCCTTTATTCTTTAAACATGTTGATTGGGTTGTCAACCGTTTTTAGAAGAAAACCCACTATGACTCGACCTAAGTTTTTATGTTTAGAACTAGATTTGAATTTGAGACCACACATAAGTAAGAGTCCCAAACCCAACTAGCTTATTCCAACCAATTAAACTTTTAAATAAAGTTCTAAAGTTCGTATCTTAATAATAATAAAAAAACTTTTATATAAAGGTTGAATGGTCGCAATAATTCAAATGAAACCATATTATTCTCAAACAAAGAGTAAACAATTGACAATTATTAAACCTCAGCATAACCATATTATTCTCATTTCTCAAAGAGAGAGTATAACGCTACTACAAGAACGGGTAAAAGCGACCGAAATTTACGACCGACGTAAAATAGTCACAAATTCAACGACCATATTGTGACTGAAATCAAGTGGTCGAAATATTAGCAACCAAATCAAAAATTGGTCACAAGATTTACGACTGAAATGAAATCGGTCGCAAATTTAGCGACCTTTTCTTATTCGGTCACAAAACAGTCTCAAATATAGTGACCAAATTGTTTCGGTTGCAAATACGGTCGCTAAATTTTGTTATTAAAATAAATAATTAAAATAAAATTTCATCTAATCGCAAAAATGGATTGTTTTGGTCACAAAACTGTCGCTAATATAGAGACCAAATTGTTTTCGTTGCAAATGTGGTCGCTAAATTTTGTGATAAAAATAAAGATTAAAATAAAATTTCATTTGGTCGCAAAAATGGTCGCAAAAATAGCTGCCAATTGTTTCAGTCACAAAACAGTCGCAAGTATAGCGACCAAATTGCTTTGGTTGCAAATGCGGTTGCTAAATTTTGTGATAAAAATAAAAGATTAAAATAAAAGTTTCATTTGGTCGCAAAAATGGTCGCAAATATAGCTACCAATTATTTCGGTCACAAAACAGTCGCAAATATAGCGACAAAGTTGTTTCGGTTGCAAATACAGTCGCTAAATTTTGTGATAAAAATAAAAGATTAAAATAAAAGTTTCATTTGGTCGCAAAAATAGTCACAAATATAGCCACAAATTGTTTCGGACACAAAATAGTCGCAAACATAGCGACTAAATTGTTTCGGTTGCAAATACAGTCACTAAATATTGTGATAAAAATAAAAGATTAAAATAAAAGTATCATTCGGTCGCAAAAATGGTCATAAATACCCTCTCCATCACCAGTTTGTAAAAATTAGAATAGAGCTCAGTTTGGTTACAAAAACTGCAACAAACTTGGTAAATGCGACCGAAATTGGCTATCGACGTAACATAGTCGCTGATTTAGCGACCATATTGCGACCCAAACCATGACCCGACCCATGACTAAACCATGATCCAAACTAGCCCTGGCAAAACCAACCCATTCATAAAATGTTGGGTCTATATGGGTGTTTTTCAAAACCCAATGGGTTATTTTAGGCCACTAAGTAATTATTGGTGGATCTTGATGGGTTGAAATTAAAAAGAAAATAAAACATGACGGGTCAGGATGGGTATGACAAAACTCATTAGTGGGTCAGAGTGGGTGCCCTAAAATTCCTTCTCACGTCGTCTTCTTCACCGGAGCAAATCTGGTTACAAATTCGCAAATGTATTTTTACTGTTCTTCACCAGAGCACTTCACTAATCAACACTTGATTCGTTTATCAATGATTTGCACTTAATTCATATCCTTAATTTCACCGGAGCAAATCACTTAACTGGTGAATCACGACTCGACACAAAGATTGCATATGTTCATCATGTTCATCCGTTTAACCTTAAACCATTGGTGATTGTACCATTTCAATCGCACAATCATATGTTCATTACGCACTACTAGAAAATAGGTCAAATGCAACTTTTTAGATGTAACCCTTTTCAAATGAGTTGCATTTGACTCTAATGCAACTTAGTTGTACATAAAAGTTGCATTAGAAGATTTAATGCAACCTTTTCCATAAAAAGTTGCAAAATTATACTGAATTTGCAACTCTTTTATTAAAAAGTTGCTAAATTTACTCAATGTTGCAACGTTTTTCATCAAAGGTTGCAAATTTATTAATTTATGTAACTTTTGTTATAAAAGGTTGCATTGTGAATATTTTAATTGCAAGTTTGCAACTAATTTTATTCTAAAATGTTGAATTGTTAAGATAAATCAAACTATCATTTTTAATGGTAATTGTATCCAGATGTGTCATGCAAGCAAAACCTAATTGCTTGTTTGCCCACACACTTTCACGATTATAAGGTAAGGTAAAGAAGTAATCCAATAAAAACGACAAATAATACTAATTAATTTGGTTAACTAGTCTTAAGTTTATTATTTTCAAAATAGATCACTATTATATTTTTTTAGGTTTATTAGAAAACTAACCGTTCAAACAGGCAATCAATTTAATATACGATTTATACTAAAACGCAATAAAAAAAATCGGAGCCATAGGAATCGAACCGACCCTCCAGTTAGCATACTAAAGAGTAAACCAGTGAGCTGGTACCTCATATTGGTTACTCTCAAACATCTGATTCTATATCACCAAAAAGAAACGAATTTCTTTTCCATCTTCATGGCAAACAGATCGGAATATACTAACAGACTGCGTTCTGATCGGAACAAAAGTAGCAGATTGGCTCGACTTCAAATGTGATTCATCTTTGAAGATTTTCTCGAATATATTTCTATTTTGAGGTTTAATTTTCAAGTGGCTGGTTGCAATTATCATTCCATTGAGTGTTTATGGCTGATCTTTTTTGTTTTGTATCAATTGATAAAATGCTATGATGCTTCCATTCTCAGGTAATTTCTTTTAGATTTGCATTGCAAAGTTTACACTTTACTAGTAATAATGCTTTTGAGTTCACAAATATTCTTGATTAAACTTGTGAATTGGGCTGATTGAACAAATTTTGTGGATTCTACATTATACTGAATAATGCACACCACCTGCTCGATAAAATGTTTATGTGATAATTCATTATTTTTTGAAGTTAAGTTTTGAACCATGTGTTATTTGGCTATTGTCCTGTGTTAAATATTGGTATTTGAGTGCATTATAGGTTTATGATTTTGATGTTGCAATGCTAATCTACTTGTTTTTGAAGTTGGATGTTGGTTAGTTCATGATCCGATGAGAGTTACATATGATTATGATTATGATTATGATTATTTGGCTATTGTTCTGTGTTAAACTTAGACCTGGCAAAAGATGCCCAAACATCTCATTTTGGGTCGAGATGGGTATTTTTAAATGGCAAGATGGGCTGTGTTGGGCTACAAAAATCAGCCAAATGGGTCAGAGTGGGTTTTGAAAATCTGAACTAAATAAAGAAGCGGGTCAGAGTGCCATCATCTTCTATTCCTCTTTTTTTTTTTTTAGTTTCAATGGTCGATTTAGGATTCATGAAAATTAATTCGGAGTGATTTCTTCCATTGCAACTTGAACTCTTCACTACAACGTTGTTCGTCATTCTTCCATTGCCGTCCACATCTCTCAATTTCCTTTGATTTCCAAATTGAACAAGAACCCTAATCTTAAACCCGTAAGTTTTTATTCTTTTATTTTGTAATTTATGCCATTCTCGAATCCAATGTACAGTTTAAGATTTAGAATTGGGTTTATAATCTACAAAGCAAAATGAGTGTCGATCTAGCAAAACATAGGTACACTCAATTAAATTGCATAATGTTATCTCATATTTT
Organism: Stevia rebaudiana; assembly: GCA_009936405.2. NCBI lineage: Eukaryota > Viridiplantae > Streptophyta > Magnoliopsida > Asterales > Asteraceae > Stevia > Stevia rebaudiana. Next base: position 312,048 of record WOUH02000041.1, on the reverse strand, counting down.
ATCTTTGATTTTAGTCTTTTTTTTTCTTTATTTCATACGGTGTTATTTGTTTTGTTGTACTGATGAGTGTGACTTATCTGATTGGAGTAAAATTCATATTAAAGAAAAGTTTGGTTAGAACTCAAGGTTGTATTTTGATATTTTATAGATCATTAAATCTGATTTTACTAACACTTCATTCACTAAATGTTGAATCTGGAAAGGATATCCACATAGATAAAGAATTTAAATTTATGATTTATGTTGTTCCTATTACTTCATGTTGGAAGAGAAACAAGTGCTTTAACTACATTAGAGTTCAGGCAAATGTTTAAACCCAGCTCAGTTACTGTGTTGTCCCCCAAGTGGCATTTCAAGTATAACTATTTCAACCCTTACTAAGTTTTACCAAAACCCGACCCAAAAAATAAATAACCCAAACCTATTCTAACCCATTACCTGACCCAACCCACCCATCTTGCTAGACCTAGTCATATCGGTTTGAAGCCAATCGATCGTTTAGAAAACGATTATGACAGCTATGGTGACCAAAGTTGTTTTTCAACACATGTTATGTAGCTATCTAGGTTGTAAGCCAACCAACTGATATGCAATCAATTAAAACGACTTTGGGATTCTTGAGTAATGGGTTAAACTCGATTGAAATCGGTTCTGGACTGAGCTGAGATCTATACTGAATTGAATAGATCCGAGAATAAATCAATTGACCGACGGGCTTGAGACCAACCTGAAACACATAAAATCTGCACAGGTCGTTTGTCCTTGTTTTCTATCTTATGCGGTTCTTATGAATTAGTTCTTGTTAACTTTGTAAAAAAAATAGGTTCGTTTAATCTCTGAATGTAATATTTATTATATTCTCATGAAATATATTACTTATTTTGAAAAAAAAATGATAAAATAAAAATTAAAAGTACAGATTTTTTTACAATAAAAAAACCTATTTTGTAAGATATTAAACAAAGATAAAACTGATATTACGTTATATAGATAAATAATGGAATTAATTAAATAATTTAAAAACTATTACAAACCGAAAAACATAGATAATGTAATTAATTGAAGTTAATTGGCAAAAAGTGATAAAAATGTTTAAAGAAAACTAGTTTCTTAATTAGCTTTTAAGAAACACTGCTTTGATAAATAGTTTTTCCACCAACACTAGTTTGGTAAAAAACTGAATGAAAGATTACTTTTCGGTACTTTTACTTTTTCCTTTATTATCATTGAACACGATTACCGTTCCTTACCTGACAATACTTAGTCTCTTTTAACATTTACGTTGGTGCAAGGGTTTAACTCACTTCTCAAATAAGACACATCATATATCATACCATATCAATAGAGTGTAGTAGGTATACCTACGAGTAGAGTACTACTATTATTTACTTGAAGATCACTACATTTATTTATTTTAACATCAGCACCTTTTTTATTTTAAATACATAACAGCACAAGTACTATTATCATTGAACGCTATATTTCTGTTTGAAAGAAAAAACAATTGTTATAATTTTGTTTTTGTTTTAAGTGATATAATTGTACCTATAAATGATCATAACAAGAAAAGTTAACTCGCGTTGCGGCAGGGTGGTAAGGTTAAATCAGTGCGTTACATTGCAACGATATGATTAGAAAAAACCTATAAACTTGTGGTGGATCGGATATGAATGTTGAAATATAGATAGAAAACACGATTATATCTCGCATGTTGCAGTATAAGAATTTTATATATTTAATTGGTAGAAAAAAAAAGAAGAATAAAAAATGACATCGTGTTATGCGACACGTTTAAGAACTTCATTAGGTGCGTTGTGTCAGTTATATTAACGTAATTAAGTACATAAAAGAAATGTACGAAGTTATGACGAATCGGTTATGGTAATTAAAACATAGATAAAAAATACTCATATAACAATACTGCTCTTATCGAATCTGGTTTGATTATCCACGGTACCAACATGTACCGTTAGCTGATATAAATCAAAATATTACAATTTTAAAAAAATACTATTAATAAATAGTTATTAAGTAAATATTATAATTATATAGAGTGGATAAACTTTAGACTTTATTAACTTTAGGTGTTAGTTTTGCTCGATGGCAAAGGGCACAAAAAATTGTAATTGAGACATAGGGGTACAATGCAGCTTTGTGGTACGACGTAAATAGAAAACATGATTATGTATGCACGTTATCGTATAAAAATTGAAAACAAAAAATAATTTACAAAATGTCATGAGAAAAAAAGAGAGGAAATTTCACGTCGGGTTCAAGCTTGTTAAACTCCTTAAACACCAACGAGAAATCATGCATATGATGCCTTAGGTTAAAATAAGCAAAAAGTTTACTCGTATCGACTTTAAAAAGATAAATAAAGTAACATATTTAAATTTTATACTAAAAAACTAAAAACTTAATACCAAGTTTTTTAAAAAATTCAAAACATGAACCTCAACTTTTAACGTGACAATTTTTTCCTATTAAACATGCAATTTTTTCCTATTACCGACCAATTAAAAAGATTAAAAAAAAAAAGGTCCTAAGGAGGAGTTGGACTCTAGCCCAATTATGCACAACAAAACAATGACGCATGTTTGACATTGAGTCAAAATTTGTTAAAATACAAAATATCTAGTAGTTGTTAAATTATGAAAATTCTCGTTGGTGGCCGACACTTGTAAATGAGAAGTTATATAATTTGTGAAGGAAGAATGGTTTAAAAAGGGTAAAAATGTAAATTTCAATTTGAACTTTCTTATTACATCCATTAACCAAACATGCGAAAAAAATTCAAATTGCCATTCTAATTCTCTTTAACATTCAAATTCCTTTCAAAACATTTAGGGAACCAAACACCCCCTAAGATGACGTTTCGGTTTATGGTTTATTCACTTGTTAAAAACGCCTAAATGTTTATCATATCCGAATATCCAATACCATAGCATAGCATACCATATCATATCATACCATACTTCTTTAATTAAACGCCTAGCATCTACAAAATTATTTTGACTAAGTAAACGCCTGAATGTTTATCATATCCGAATATCTGATAGATCGAATATCCGATAGATCTCATTTGTAGCATTACCATTTGTAAGATATAGAGATGTAGCCTTCTAGGAAAGACCCTTGTCTCAAGGGCTGATAAACTAAACAAAATACTGCCATTAAAATAAAGAGCTACCAACATAAGCAAAATGTTGTCACAATAGGTGGCAACATCACATACATAGTTTCACAACATTATAAAACATACTATCATATAGCAAGCAAGCAAGCACATGTGCATAAAATACAACAAAAGATTAGTGTTTTTAGTGTGTTGAAAGGTAACACGTTTTCTTAATTTTGACAAAACTACACAAACCACTTGCAAAAACACATAGCTAATAAAAAAAAGGTAAACTATACACCAAGTATACCCATTGAGATGGCCTAATGAAAGAAAAGAAAAAAAGTTTCATCACATTCAAGCGCGAAGGGAAGCCGAAGGTCTGGGATATGCAACCATCTTGGTCCCGGCTTCTTGCCTACAAGATCGCGCTTTATTAGTTGTGGGATCCACTTGTCGGTTCAAACGCTCTGGTTTTTCGTCGTCTTGAAGTTCTTCTAAAGTGGAGACCACAGCATCCATATTTGGTCTCATTTTGGGTTCCATACATAGACATTGAAGCGCAAGGTTGGCTACTTTGAGGGCTCGTGCGAGTGAATATTGACCATCCAGTCGCGGGTCAAGAACCCGAAATATTTTTCTTTTGTTGGTTAGGTATGGGATGGCCCACTCGACTAGCTTTTGTTCACCCGGTGGTCGGTTTTTGTCTATTGCTTTTTTACCGGTTAGGATTTCGAGAAGAACCACTCCAAAGCTGTATATGTCACTCTTTGCGGTTAGGTGACCTATATGAATATAAAATTATAAATCAAATTAGGCAAACATGAGGTCAAAATAAGCAAAATTAAATAAAACTGGGATAGTTTTAAAACTAGAAAATCATCATTGGAAAGATGGGGCGGGGCGTGTTGAGTAACGGGTCAAAATGGAATCGAGTTGAAAAAAGTCGAGTTTTAGTATGGAACCTGCTGACCTGCAAACGCTTTTTGCCCTTTTCTTAAAACCAGTTATTATTTATTAAAATGCTAATTATGACATCATAAATCTCTCAAAAAAATTATTTAGGAAGTTGTTTTATGCATTAAATATTGAATTGGGCAACTTCAACCCGCTGGACTCATTGACCAAATTGACGGTTTATAAGTAAATAGGTCTAAATTGACACCTATGCGTAAAATGAACATGTCAAAATGTCCAAAACAACAAATTCAACCCGTAGATTAAAGTGGTATTAGTGCAGATTACAAAAGAGTTTTTAAATGATTATTTAGACTAATTTTACTTCATTCTTCCAACACTTCTTAAATACCAAAATACCCTTATGAGTTATATTATCTATATCTATGCTATAAAATAAAAGAAGGTTTATGATGGACACGTGTCACTTTGTAGTGCCCCCTTCATCTTTTTTTCCTGCCTCTCTATCATATTTATTTGTAACATTTATTTATTTATTAACATGTAATTTTAACTAAATTAATTAAAAAAAAATAATTGATCTACAAAGTTTAAATATTGCAATGTTAAAAATTTTAACAACTTTAAATTATAGACGGACATAGAATACAATCTTATTTTTATAAACAACATATTTGTGTTTGTTGTTTAAGGTCACGGGTCACAATTTTACGAAGTCAAAATTTATTTTTTTGTTTGTCATATTTAATATTTCATATTCATTTGACTATTTATTATTCAGTGTGTATCTACCTCTAATAAACCTTTCCAAATAATGACACATGTCATTTTCTTAATTTTTCAAAATTTTATAATTATTTAAATTATTTAGATTAATATTTTAAAATATTTTATATTTTATCTTAAATTATAAAATATATTTAAATTTCAAAATCATTTAAATTTGTTATTATATAATTAAGTATTATCTTATATGTTTAAAAAGGTAAACTGCACTTTTTATCCCAGATATTTGCAATACTTTAACAGTTTCTGTCCACCGTTAACAAAAACAATCTCTAACGTTTCAAGTCTTAAATTTTTTCATCCCTAATGTTTTATGTCTTAACAATTTTTGTCCCTAACGTTTCAAGTCTTAAAACTGCCCCCTAACGTTTCAGGTCTTAACAGTTTCTTCCCTAATGTTTCAAGTCTTAACAGTCTTCTGGTAAAGGTTTATTAATGAAAACTGTTAAGACTTGAAATGTTAGAGACGAAGCCTTTTAAGTCTTGCAAATCTCAGAGAAGAAAAACACACTTACTCTATTTTAAATTTTAAATTTGTCATTTCTTTGATTTGTATAATTATCAAGTAAATTTAAGAAATTTATATTTAAAAAGTTTCTAATGAACAACTATAAAATCTTAAAGCATAATTTATAGTCATAAAAGTGTTAAACATTTATTTTTTTTAGTGCTCACAACATAGTAACTTAATATATATATATATATATATATATATGCAATGATTCAATAATAAATTTTCAAGTGTTGATTATGTAACCTTGTGTAATACACAGGTTTTAAGCTAGTTATCTAATATTCCATTATTTACCTAAATTTTTATTTAAAATCTTATGAAACAAAAATGAAGAAAAATGAAAAGTTAGTGAAAACATACCTGTTGATAGATATTCAGGAGCCGCATATCCATGGGTACCCATAACCCTAGTGGAAACATGACTTTTATCACCCGTGGGCCCATCTCTTGCCAATCCAAAATCAGATAATTTTGCATTGAAATTCTGTTAATTGTAGTCAAAATCAGAAAAAAAAATACCATTTTAATTTTTTAACCACACAATTACATCCTCGTATGTTCTGGTAAAATATACAGATAACGGATAAATTAAATAAATACAATTTATAGATTCATTAAAATTCATCATACCGAATCGAGTAATATATTTGATGTCTTGAAGTCGCGATATATGACCATTGTTTCAGCATTATGAAGAAATGCAAGACCTTTTGCAGCACCAAGAGCAACTTTCATGCGTAAATGCCATGAAAGTGGTTGAAAGTAAGAACCTCCTGTTTTATATATAAAAGATGGATGTATATATAAGTTTTAGTGATATGGTTAAAACTACAAAATGCATAAAAACAATATATTTAACTTACTCCTGAATAAATGATTTTCCATACTACCCTTTGGCATAAACTCGTATGCCAAAAGTCTATGATCATCTTCTAAACAATAACCGAGTAATTTCACAAGATTAGGATGACGTAATTGTCCAAGATAATTAATTTCTGCCTGCAAAAACACAATATTCATTTAAATCATGTTGACAAAACTATTGCATTTTCAATTTCAAAGTTAATTGTAATGATTAGATAATTAGCTAAAATATGTTAGTGATAGTTATTTAATTTTAGTAGACTTTTTTTACAGAAGAAAATTTGGTTTTATTGTATTACAGAACGAAAAAACAGATTATATTAATTAATTATTAAATAGCACAATTTAATCAACTTATTAATAACAATCAAAACTAACTAATAGAAACTTTTACAAGCCATTTTCAATATGTTACTCATATAAGAGGTCTAAACAAGAATGTTTCCATCATATATTTTGTATCATTCTATACTTTTTATGCTGAATACTTAATAAATATATAAATTAAAAAAAAATGGTCTAATGAATAGTTTTGCACCCTAATGATGTAAGATACCAAATTGGGTGATGAAATAGTGTTATACAAAAAAAAAATTAAAAAATAAAAACATAATTCTAATGTCTTGATTGGAGATGTTTTACACCAAATTTTACAATCATTTTAATGATTTGGTGCATAATGCAGTTGATATAAATTAAAAAAAAATATAGATTATTTAAAAGTTAAAAAATAACTAACCAACCACTCTTTGTGACCCTGAAATCCTTCTTGATTTAACCTTTTTACAGCAATCACAATACCAACTCCAGGTTTTGAAGCTGCAAGTGAATCTTCATCAACCCAACCTTTAAAAACCGAACCGAACCCACCTTCACCAAGAACACTATCGGGTCGAAAGTTTCGAGTCGCGTTTTTTAGATCATTGTAACTGAACCGTTTTAAGTTGGATGATTGTAAAATGTCGCCTTCACTTCGAGGCGTTTGTGTTTGAGAACCACTTGAAACCTTGCTACATGAATTACTGTTTCCGTTATTTTCTCCGGTTTTAGATTCAAAACCTATATATAATAAACACAATTAGTTTGTTTAAGAAAAACAGTAACAGTTAATTAGAACCTAATTCAAATTAATAAGATAGTATAATCCCAAAATAATCGTATATGTTTTGAGATAAAAGCTTTAGAAAGAAACTGGAAATTTCATAAAAAGGAATTGGAATGTTTATAATGTTAATTGACTAGATTAAATTACCCTTCGATAAAAATAAACTTTTGTGTAATTTTTTTTATTTTTAATTCCGTTTTGAATTTGGGGATGATGGAACGATGATCGACAGTGGATCCAGATGAGAAGATTTGAAGAAGATGATGATGATGGAACGTAAAGAAGATAAAGGGCATTTTGGTCAAATAGTGACATTCCATTGAAATGCTATAAACTCCATTAACAAGTGGAAGAAAACTTTCCAATTCCCATTACCCATCATGCCAAAAAGACAAAAGATTTTATAGAAAACATTTCAATTCCATTTCCAATTCAATGGAATTCTATGAAACAAACGGGTCCTAAAAGTATAAAAATTACAAACATTTGAAAATACTAGTTTCATACTTTGATGGTTTAATAAGCATGTGCATATAAGTACATATTTAAACATATGAAGTGTTAATAAAGAAAAATAACAAATTAGGTTTCATCTTTTTATTCTCACAATAATTTGAATTTTTGTAATGAACGTCACTATACTAAAATTACTAACGCGATTCTAATAATTCAAAAAAGTTCCATTTTAATGTAACAATTAGGACAGTAATCTTATATTGCTAGAGTTGCTAGTTTTATTTAACAATAATAGGCCTTAACGAGAGAAAAATAGCAGCAGATTACACGTGGAAGCAGGTATCTATTAATAAATTTCTAATTTTAGGGCCAATTAGTAGAAATTAGCAAGTAAGAATAAGAAATTACCAGTCAAAAACGCACTATCGGCTTTAATTTGAATGCTCCAACAAATCCCCATTACAAAACTGAATATCTCAAAACCCTGATTTAGATCACAAATGAAGCTTATTAGCTTTCCCAAACCTACAAATGCAAATCTTCATCAAAACCCGAGTTAAATCCGATTTGATTAGCTAGCAGCAACAATAATCCTCGGATCTGATGCGAATCCCAATTTCCTCATAACTATTAACTCAAAAATCGATGGGGTTTCAGCTTCCCAGTTTCAAGTTTCAACAATCAACACCAACCACCAAATTGCTTGTTAGATTGGTTGATTGGAAGCAAAATTTCTTCGCTAATTTATTATAAAGGGATTTTTGGAAGTGATGTTGTTTGCTTTTTGTAGGTTGATGAGATGCTTCCTTTAAAGAAATCCGACTTTGTGAGACTTTTGGTGAAATTTAGTTGACTTCAACTATCAGAGATGAAGTACCAGTGAGAATAAACATTTTACATAAATAGTCCTCCAACTTAATACATATTACCAATAATAATACTTATTAGCTCTTGTGGCACATGTTTGCGTAGCGTGCATATAATATATATATGTATGGACTCTCGAGTGGTAAAAGTAAAATGTCGCACTAGTCTTAACGTTATTTTAATTATTTTTGTGAAAATAACGTTAAAAGCGTTAGGTTGACGGTTAATCAGGCTTCATGAGCCGGGGGTCTCACTAGGAGCAGCCTCTCTATTCCTACGGGGTAGAGGTAAAGTTTGTCTTCATCTTAGACTCCTTAGACCATATCTGGGAAATACTGAGTACGGTGATGACGATGATGATACTTATTAGTTCAACAAGCATCCTAATATATTACGTTGTTCATATTTTCAACTATTATATCTTAATTATTTAAACTTATATATTGTTATACATACATAGGGGTAGGAAATAAAAATAACCATTGTAAGGCCACACGGAGTGGAGTTCGGGAGAGTGGGGTTGGCCGGCCCCGTTCGGGAACACCACCCACCCACTACCGGGGTGGGAAAAATTGGGAAGCACACACCGGGTCTCACCGAAAAGGAGGAGAAGAAAAATGAGAGAAATGGGGAAAGTGAGAAGAAGTGAGGAAAAGTGGGACGACACCGTGCAAAATGGGAAAAAGTGGAGAAACCCGGGGAAAGCTGATGTGGCGCTGACGTGAGAACGGGGAAGAGTGGGAAAACCCGGGACGACTCTGTATGGTCTAATTGCGTTAACCTGCCAAGATCAATCCACCATTCTAACAATATTACAATGTTTGGATTTTACTATGTTGTTACAGTAGTGTAAAATACCAAATGCATAATTTTACATTTTTACTCATACTCATATAGTGTGTAGTGTACGAGTCACACGTTCCATGTATATTTAACATGGTCTCTAATTCTCTATGGCTTCACATGCGTCTTTTAGTTTTAGCTACGTAGAATACAAGTTAAAATATGTTTTTTTATAATTGATTATACTACAAGATAAGAATGGACATATTTTTATGAGGGGCTGGTTACGTGAATTTCTTAAACTAGAATTATTATAATTAGTTTGAAAATAAAAGTGTTTGGTGAGGGAAATGGATAGGAACAAATATTATTATTATTCTGTAGCAGGTTTATTGTGGTAAGGTTGACTACAAGTCAAAGTAGTAAGGTATATTGCCTTCGTGGAAGCCAGATGTGCCAAATTGCCATTTTAAACTGCTATTGACAATGGGATTTCGCACGTGCCACATTTTAGAATTATTGTTTATTTTTGTTCAAATTACACGGTTAAATAAAACTTTTTTATATACTCACTAAATATGGTTGCTGATTTTCTTCTATTAGAGGGGAGGGAGTCGTCCCATCATTCCCAATTTTTCTCCGCTTTCACGTCAGCGTCACATCAGCTTCCCCGGTATTCCTCATTTTTTCCCATTTTGCACGGTGTCGTCCCACTTTTCCTTACTTCTCTCCACTGTCCTCATTCTCCTCTTTTTCTTCCTCTCTTCCTTCGGTGAAAATCGGTGAGAACTCACCACTTTTCCCCACCACGAAAGTAGGGGGGTGGTGTTTCCACTTTTTCCCAGATGCCACCTCATCTCCCCATTTCTTCCCAAGCCTCCACTCCGTGCCCTCTTATAATTAAAAAAAATATCTTTATCGTGTGAGACCAAAAAATCATAAATTAAGTATATTTAAAACATTTTCTATTTTTTACATTCGTCATTATTTTTGGCAAATTAGATTTTAATAATTCATACTTTAACCTATTTCCTTGTAATAATCCCAACTAAAGAAATCGCTGCCAATAGTCCAAACTTTTATATCATTTATTTGTGTCAGTCCCTAACTAACGAAAGCTAACTCCGTTAGCATATTGCTGGCATGGCACAACGCCACGTCAGCAAATTCGTGACATGTCAGCATGCCACGTCAGCAAATCTTGTCATGTCAGCATGACACGTCAGCAAATATTGCCATGTCAGCATGCCACGTCAGAAAATCTTGTCACGCCAGCATGTCACGTCAGCAATAGGTTAATAGAGTTAGCTTCCGTTAGTTAGGGACTGCCAGAAGTAAATGATATAAAAGTTTGGACTGTTGGTAACAATTTCCTAAGTTAGGATTATAACAAGCCAATGGGTCAAAGTTTGGATTATTAAAATCCAATTTGCCATTAATTTTTAAACGGTCTGCGCCATTGAATAACAAATTTTTTTTATCTTTAATACGAGTATAATGCAGTCATATAATAAAGAAAAAAAATTTGCATTGTAAAATGGTAATTTAAAAATTATACTTATTTAAATTTATATTTGTATTTATAGGAGAGATTCATTCGGTTTTTTCTTTATTTTATTCATTTATAATATATATTGCAGTTAGTATACATATGCAATATGTTGATAATTTATATTTTTCTAATACGATGTATACCGCAAGTATACTGTAGTATACTACAATTTACGACACGAAATTTGTTATTTTTTTTGAAATAGTATCATTAGATTCGTTTGAAAGAGGATAAAATGTGTGATTTGATAGTGGAAACCGTTTTAAAAAATTAGGTAAATTGGATTTTAATAATCTCAGTTTTGACAGGCATGTAATAATGTTTTACCACCAGTTCCAACTTTTATATCATTTACTTGTAACAGTCCCTAACTAACTAAAGCTAACTTTGTTAATATATTGCTGACGTGGTATAATAACTCAAATGTTATATCATTTACTCAAAGCCCTTAGTATCTGTAGAGCATTCACATTAGTATCTCTATATTTTTCTTTATAATTCATAAAAAATCAGTACATTTTTCTCTCTCATATTCAATTAAATAATAATACTTTTTACCTTTTCACTAATTTTTATCTCTCCTATTCAATTAAATAATAATATTTTTTACCTTTTTTACTACTTTTTCTCTCTTCAATTTACTTTAATAAACAGTGTTATTATATATTGACTAGTTTCATCAGTTTCTCCATATCTCTCTACTCACAACCACTTTCAACCAATCTTTATAATATAAAGAACCCACACACATAATTTATAGTGACTCTAATGTGAATGCTTTTATCAAGGAACTTATGTATCCAGCTTATCATTTCTCCGCCTCTACTTTATAAAACTTTTAAGAATTCACTTATAACCCCTCATATTTCTAAGATGTTATAGTCACCCCCTCTACTTCTTTACAACTTTAGAAAATATCAATTTAACCCCATCAAAATTTGTTTGTCAACATAAAAAAAACCTGATTCGTGGCATGTAGGTTTATGTATGTGACTACAAAATCGAGTTGGTTTACATTTAGACGTATACTTTGTTCGGAAAGGAGTCGGGTAAAATATAATACATGTTTGTGGTTACGTTTTATGTAGATTTTGAGTTAATCTATAATTCAACTTAAGTTTTATTTGGGAACGAATCGGGTAATATATAATACGTTTTAATTTGACGGTATAAATTCGAATTGGTCTAAATTTTAACGCAAGTTATGTTTGGATCGAGTCAGTTTGATAATAATGTATACTTTAGATTATTTAGAAGGAACTGTATATGGTACATTATAACTCTATAAGTATTGTTTATTTGATATTCAAATTGATATATTTTCAATAGATTATTTAGAAGGAACTGCATATAATTGATGTAAGTAGAGGTGAACAAACCGGTTAACCGGTGGAGGGCATCCTAAGTGGTTTTTTCAATAATCGGTTTGGCTTAACTTGTTTTAAGAAGCCAAAAACCCAAACCGATATAATAACCCAACCAATTAACCGTTTAGAGCATTCACATTTGGATCTTTACATTCTATGTGAGTGAGTTCTTTATATTATAGAGATTGGTTGAAAGTGGTTGTGAGTAGAGAGATATAAAGAAACTGATGAA
>WOUH02000041.1:283681-299386 GCA_009936405.2 Stevia rebaudiana | reverse complement strand
GCAAAGTGGATTTGGGCCCACCACCAAACCAACGAATCAGAGAAGAGGAAGAGGAGCGGGGAGCGGGAGCCGTTGGGGCGAAGGAGTCAAGCCCGCCGGGGTAGGGGGCGGTGTTCCCGCCGGGACCCGCCGAAAATCGCACCCCGCTGGACCACCGGGGCGACCGCTGCGCACGGTCTAATTGTTATATATATAATGTGATTATTTGAATGTTTTATCAAATACGAGTGCTATAAGTAAAATTGTGGAATTATCGCTAACTTATGACTAGTCACACAAATAATAGAAATTACAAGAATAAACATTTTTAGCGTGTGTGTATATATATATTTCTATCTCTTGTATATTTTTTTGTTCACTCTAATCTTAAATATCTTATAATGTATAAACTTAACCAGCATTTATCTTTTTCATTTAAACATAAATATTTCTTTTATCTACCTTTTTTGTATCTAGTTAGAAAATATCAAGCTTTTAAATCTTAAAATACGTCATACTTATATTACAAAAGAAAAAAAAATGATGTGTGAATTTGTACAAATACTCGGCCATTCTTACAATGGTACGTGTAACTTAACAAATATGTCTTCATTTTTGTATTAACAAGTTATATGAAAAAACTAAATAGTTTAAAAGGGTACACTTAAAAAATTCCTGATTATTACTTTGAGGAGGATAAAATATTAATTGAAGTTAAAAAAACGTTGTAATTCAGTTGAGTCACGGGAGCGGGAGCAAAGCTCCAACAATTCGATTTAAGCATTCTGAGTCAACTCGGAATATGCAACCGTTACCAGGGTCTTTTTCAATTTATAGTTTTTTGTTACAAACGAACGGGTACGGTTTTTGACCTGCGAAGAGAAACAACTAACTCGACTATTATATTGGCGGGAATAATGTAGGTGCGGTATTACTTTACCGCCTAATTTATATAAGATTTGAACGTGTCCTCTTTTATTTGATCTTTTGATGCAAATTATAAAATTAAAATTATATTATTAATCTATATGAATACTTGATTTAAGCTACGAAGTTATATTATAGCCATATTTAGTAAATAACTGTTATCTAATTTTTGTTGTACAATAAAAATCCATTTATCATTTAGAAAAAAGACATACAAGGATCCTGTTTTCAACATACGTATAGTATAATCTCTATGTTAGTACGTATTTTTGGTATGGATAGAGTTACCTTGATAAAAAAAAAAAGAAACAAATAAATAACTATGATGGTATTCATGATTGTAGCACGGCCCAAGTCTTATTTGTTTATGATCTATTAGTCTTCTTTGTTTATGATCTATTGAGAATTTGAGATCTTAATAACCTATGCCTCAATGTGCAATGGTCTTTCTTAAAAAGTACGTGAATGGGGTATCTTTAGAATTCCTGTTGGACCTGAATAAATATTTGATGATTAGTCTCTTTAGAAATAATTTATTTTCTCGTAGATAATTTTGATGACTAGCATATTTGAGGATAGTATTGAAGGTCGTGTTGGTTCATATTCACGTATTAAACATCACATCAGATCGTAAGAAAATGTTATGTGACATTGACATATAACAATATTTAACAGGAATTGCTGATATATTTCATTAATACTTAACATCTATATGGTGATTTGGTGAACGTCTAAATGATAATGAAACACTTAAAAAGCCAAAGTTATATAGTCATACAAATTAAACTATCAGAATACACATTTTTGGTATATATATATTTGAGTGCTTGAAGGCGGCCTTGTAGCAACCGTTTCGAGTTGTGAAAACATTTTTGGTATATATATATTTGAGTGCTTGAAGGTTGCTGTTTTGTGACATAAAGGTCACAGTTTCGAGCTGTGAAAACAGTTTTTTGCACAAAGTGCAAGGATAAAACATGCACACGCGCACACACAAACACACGAAAACAATAAATGACAAAAGACTTTAACGTGGCTCGGTCTAAACTGACATACGTCCACAGGGGTAACTATGATATTCTTTATTAGGTGCTCAAAACATTACAAGTACATGAGATCAAGATATATAACGACTAATCTAGGGTAAAACACATAACGGTCCGGGCTTAGGGCCCGCTGTCCTAACTGCCCAAAAGGCCTACGAACCCAACACAAAGTGTAGTGTAAGGTTGCGTAAATCATATCGTGAAGTGATATGGCCCCTCCCCAGACCCTACGCAAACGTGTTTGTAGTCTCCAAGAAAAACCAACCGTAGTGGAGTTTGGACTTGTAACTCGTCCGCTTTAACGAATGCACCATTTCATTGGAAGTTAAAAAGGGTTGTATAAAACAATAAAGATACTTCTATTGCACACGAATGTAAAATTAATGATGTATGAATCTGTATACATGTTCAAATATTACTATCACAATCGTAGGTATAATACTATAGCTTAGCACAAATATGTTTATTTTTGTCTTAACACGTTATACCAAAAAGTGTAAAAAAAAAAAGTTTATCTAAAATATAATTATTATTCTTGCTCTAAGATGGATAAATAAATAATTAAATATTAATTATATTTAAACATCGTTGTGAATCCGTCGAGTCGTGGGATCAATACTCCTGCAATTCAATTCAAGCATTACCGAGTCAACTCGGAAAATGCAACCGTTACCAACAAGTGTTTTTCATTTTTTAATTTTCTGTTACAAACGAAGGAGTACGGTTTTTGAGTTACGAAGGACATCAATTAACCCGACTAATATTTTGGCGGGAATAATGTAGTTGTGGACCTGTGGTCTTACTTTACCCGCTTATTTTATATAAGCTTTGAACGTGTCCTGTTTATTTAATTTTTTATGCGAATTAAAAAAATGAACCTTATTTTGAAGTTATATCTGAATACTTACTGTGTTTGATTATTTGATTCAAATTATGAATTTATATTGGTCTCGCCATATTTAGTAAATCAATATTACTTAATTTTGGTCGAGCAAATAGAAACATATATACACAAGGATCCTGTTTCAATAGACATAACTTATATGTAACAATGATCGTATATTTATTGAAATTCTTAGTTTGTATTTACACTTCTAAATATAAAATACATGGTTATTACCCATGTGTCACACAGATTGAGTTAAAAAATTATATCTATTCATAAATGATAACTTGAATGATTAGACAAACTTAAAATAGTTATAAGCAAACTTATCTAACATTGGTTACTTTTTAAAAAGAGAATCAAACACATTTTTATCTACATATATCTTGTGCCTTTTATGCAAATAATCTATTATAATATTTTACCATTTCGTTGAATGTTAATATATTTATCCACATTTTTTTGCTACCGGTTATTAGCATTTTTTTACGTTGGCTACTTAAAAAGATTATGAAATATTGAAAAGTCGTGCTCTATTTGTATATGAGATAGAAAAACCATAAAAGTTATAAACAAAGATTTTGATTACACAGATATAGTGGTAGCAAAAACAAACATATGACCATGAAACAATACTAATGATAATACAGAGTCACTAAAAAGGAATAATACTAAGACAACCAAAACATAACACCATGAAATGATACGAATGTACGTAGTTACTCAAAATGAAATTGTTTTAACATAAACCAAGACATAACACCGTAACACAATACTAATGACCAATTTAAAAAGCAACAAAATTCACCAAACCACAGAGTAAAATGAGAAAAAAAAAGATAGGTAATTGTGGATATATTAAGTATATAAACATGCATTGTTGACAATATGAATTTTTAAATTAAATATTTGGTAGAACCATTGTCTCCATAATGACTATTGCTTTGAAAATTCATCCCCATGTGGGAAAGATTTGTTAATCTTCCAAGTCTTCATATCTATCTTATAAACTTCACCCCAATCTGTGATCACGAGATAGTTTCCACTGTTCTTCATGCATGAAATGGAGCAACATGTGTTGATTGGTAAAGAGCGCGTTTGGGGAAACACTACAACCTTAATCCACATATCACTTTCGAGTTTCCAAAGCTGAACTTCTGTGTCGTGTCAATTGAACCCATATGTAATAAACATTCGAGCTTCATTGTTGAGATTAAGCATTGGGTTCGGTACACATACCAATAGACAATGATGCACAATTTGAAAGAGATGGAAAAGAAAGATCCTTGAAAATGTTTGTATTTACATGAAACCTCGAAATAAGTTTATTCAACAAATTATAATATTACATAGATAATATTAGCTAAGTAAACGATTAGACACACTACTTAAATTGTAAACCTTGATGCAATACATGAACAAATTGCATTCCATGTAACCCATTTTGACCGGTATAAAAAGTTACCCAGTTTGACATGATGCCCGACCCATTGATGCACATACATAACAAACTACACATTTCCTAGATCAATTCAAAATGATGCAAATGAAAAATATCTAATAAGTCGAAAGCAACATGTATGAAATATGCACCAGGGAAGCATCCAACATCAGACATCAAAAGATTAGTTCTATATCCATGACTTGCATACTGAATTACTGATCACAAACCTTGTAAAATATCTCACTTCTCATATTATTTGATGCAAGAAGAGACAAATCTTTTAGCTTCCCTACCCAGTTGCTCCTTTGGAAACCTTCTATCTTCAACCAAAAACATAATTTGGCTTTTCACCTTTTTCCAAATTCAAACATGATAAACGGTTATACATTATTTCATCATCCAACTTTTAACAATGTCACGGTTGTACATATATATATTATTGATAATTCACTTATATGGTTCTTGTTTCTTGTTTCTGAAATGACATATTACATTACATTACATTATTGACATATTATAAGTTACAGTTGCTTCTTCTTTCTGTACAACATTTGGATTCCAAGTATTTTGAATATATCATGATTCAAAGCTTGAGCTGTTAGCCCACTGACAAGGGTAATTTTGTAATTGTGTACACAAGTTCCAATTGCTCTAGCTGCTAGCCCATTGACATATGTACGTCCTAACTCAAAGCTTGAGATACTAATGCTTCGTTTCAATCATGTTAATCATAATCTCACTTAGACAGGAGTAAAAGAGCATTACCAACAGTTGTATCCAAGTTTCAAATCTACAAAACATTCCTTTAAAAACATGTTTTAGGTTGAAGTTAACAAGTGATTATTACATAAACTTCAAAATTGAAATCAAACTCTCATATCAACAATTGAAAAGATAATTGGCATGCATTTATGACTCATATTACTAACAATCGCACGAATTAAACTGGTAGTTCTATATGAATTCCATAAAACAACTACAATGATGAGAACACTGAGTTTATTACCTCAGGTACGCTTCAAGGTTGCCAAATCTAATCCTAGACTTAGAGTATGTTAATCTGCATACAAACCGAAACAACTTGATATCATAATCAATCGTCGAAATATACAATTAGTGTATTTCTGGTCCATTCATGTGATGTTATGTGGTTAATGTCTTTATATGTAAATTATGTAGAAGATATAATATGGGTGACAACAATCATAATAACATATCACATCATCCCACAGAAAACCAAGCCTGCTATAAACTGATTCCTAAATTTAAATTACTCATACTTCAAAGTGTCTAAATTGGTTCTTATAATCTTAACATATGGTTGGTTATGACAGATTAACAAACAATAATTCCATTGAATCTTTTAATTTATCAAAAAGGAAACATTAGTTACATATGAAACTAAAAAAACAATTGGCTATCAACCCAACCTCTTATGGCCCTTATCCAATGCATTCTCATACATCTTAAGAGTAGGTGTCTTCTAAATAATTAAAACCAAAAATCATAATCAAATTTAAATCAAAACGTATACTAAACAGATTGCAAAAACCTTTGATTGAGACCAGTTCAAAGAACCTGCTTGCACTGACTAAGAGAAAAAAATAAATAACCCTAACTTTAAAAAACATACATCGTGCAGATCAATAGTTTGCAAAGAGAAACAATGAATATTAGGTGGACCGATGATTTGATATTCCAGAACCTGTGAACACTAATTGATACTTCAGAAGTGTATTTAGGGTTTCACGATGATTTTTAAGTGACAATTTCCTCACGTTACGATAATGAAAAATTCGAGCGAAATAAAGCAAATCAACCAAAATCGACCCAGATAATGTAGATGAAGAATGACAAAAGGGAAAATCCAAGATGAATAAGACTCTGTAGATGAAGAAATTGAACTAAACGAAGAAGGTGAAAACATGATTTCATTAACTGATGAGAACACAAGGATGAAGTGTTCGTATGGGGCAAAGAATTAGGGTTTTTCATGGACGGAATCCAGAAGGGTGAAAAGAAACGAATAGTCGAATATTAGTGGCTATGCTATTTTGCGGGAAAATGTTCTTTGACAAGAGGCCACGTGGCCAATAAAACCTTCCTTTATTAATATAGAAGATAGATACATATGTTAATGTGTGGGTTCTTAATGGAAAAAGTTAAAATTGCATCCATTTTAACATTATTTTACGTACTTTTGTGAAAATACGTTAAAAGCGTTGGATTGATCACGCATCATGAGCCGAGGGTCTTATTGGAAGCAACCTCTCTATTTCTACGGGGTAGAGGTAAGGTTGTCTACATCTCACTCTTCTCAGACCCTATCTTTGAGTGTAATATACTGAGTACGATGATAATGATGGTGATCATTCATAAGCTATTAATCAACGTTTGTTTGGTTATGTTCATTTGTGTTTGTATACATTTGTTTACATTCTAATCTGTTCATTAATACTATTAATGAACAAAAACAAACATATACATGTTCTTAACGAACAAACACAAACAAGAAAACCTCATTCGTATAAACATTTATGTCTGATCGTTTGGTAGGTTAAAGTTACATGAACATACATGTCTCATTCATGTTCAACGGGTTCTTTTACAAGCCTACTTAACATAAGAATTGGAGTAAATAACATTTTTCATCCTTTACGTTCACACTGATTTTCAATTAATGTTTTTACCTTCAAAATGATAAAAATCATTCTTTATTTTTTCAAGTATTATCCGCTTCACCCTTTCTGCTAATGTACATTAAGATATCTTGTTAAAGTAGACATGTGCCTTACACATGAGGGTATTTTTTATTTTTTTAAACATAGAGGGACTATTTGTGTAATACCTACCATAAGAATTCAATACTTTTAAGTTTTAACTAAAAATTTAATAACTTAATTCTATTTGGTGCAAACCCAAGTCCCATGTAAGAGCATAATAGTTCAAAAAGTAATCATGTATGTGGTTGCTGATTCTATATTGCACGTGGTTTTCAAATAGAAGCTTATGTAGTCTGTACGTGGCAAATTGGATTTTAATAATCCAAACTATAACTCATTGGCCAATAATAATTCGAACTATCACTTTGACCGAAAAAAATCCCAATTATCATTTTAGTTGTCAGTAGCAATCCCAAAAGCAAAATTATCAAAGATTTCCACTTGATTTCCTATTAATTTCTGTCAAAGTGATAATTGTAAATTAAATAAAAAAAATGCATAAACAAAATTAAGTGAAAATCAGTTGTAAATCAAGTAGAAACCTTCGATAATTTTTCTTCTGGGATTGCTACCGACAAAGTGATAGTTCGGATTATTATTGGCCAATGAGTAGTAATAATTTTGATTATTAAAATCCAATTTGCCTTGATTTATAATGCCTTTTAATAATTCATAACTTCATAAGCTCTAAAAATGAGTTTAGCATAAGCTCAAAACTATGGTCTAAAACATCATATAATGATAAAACAATCAAAATTAACCTCTGTTACAAACTTTAGACAAATCTTTTAAAATAGTAACCAAATATTATACCAGTAAGTCACATTTGCTACCAGAAAAGCTGTTTAACAAACAAATTCCAACAGACAGCAAAAGCTAATAGCTTCCAAAATCCACTATTGGTTTGATTTGATTTGATTTGATTTGATTTTATCTTATGCCTGTTACATAAAATTACAAATTAAAAAATGAAATGATAAAACATGATACAAAAATATTATTTTTTATTTACGCACCTTGTTAGCAATGTTATTGGAAAGCCAATCGAGACCCTCGTAAAGTCCCTCTCCTGAGGTTGCACATGTGCTCTGGATGTACCTTTATTAAAAAAAAGTAAAAATAAAAATGAGGTTAAAATAGACAAAATTTATACATTTATACAACAGATGAACAGAATAACAGAACACTTTATTGTCAATTTTGTAGTTAAATAAAAACTAACTGTTTATTATTAATAATTACAAAAATGATATTACTATGATAACAATCTAGATCTTTGAGTAAGGATTATTTATTATGTTTGCATTCTACTACGTACTTAACTTGTTGACTGTAGCTTTTTTTCTAATTCTATATAAAAAATAAAATTAAAGAAAAATCCAAATCAACCGATTATAAAAATTTACCAGTGGCGTTGTCGAAGAGAATGAAGGCCAAGTTTATCAGTGATTTCAGCAGCATTCATTGCATTTGGAAGATCTTGTTTGTTAGCAAATACAAGCAAGACTGCATCACGAAGCTCATCCTGTATGTAAAAAATGTAAATAAAAACAACACTCTATAATAATAAATAATAATAATAATAATAATTTACCTCGTTCAACATCCGGTGTAATTCATCTCTTGCCTCAACAACTCGATCCCTATCATTGCTATCAACCACAAAGATAAGACCTTGTGTGTTTTGGAAGTAGTGTCTCCATAATGGACGAATCTGAAAAATAAAATCAAATTACATAAAATTCTTAATCTATATGTACATGTTAAAAAATAGAATTCTTATAGCATAAGTTTTAATTAATGTAAGTGTGTTTAATTTTTAGTTAATAAAAGGCAGCCAAAAATAGCACTCTTAGAACATAAACATACCTTAAATTCAAAAACTATGGATTATAATATACAAATGTCACATTAAATAAATAATACCAACAAAAATAAAAAATTGAAATTATGTCTACCTTGTCCTGACCCCCAACATCCCAGACAGTGAAGCTGATGTTTTTGTACTCAACAGTTTCAACATTAAACCCTGCAAATAATCACATATTTTAATGGTGACAAACTTCAAGTTACACTTTAGACAAAACTGAAATAATAAAGAGTATAAAAAAAACCAAAACATTCACAAAGTATTTCTATTACTATAACTATTATGTTTTTTACAGCCTATTATAAATCAAAGTGTACCAGAAGTTCATCTTTTGGATATAATTTACATCCACTGTCATATATTAGATTTATGACATACCGAAATTAAGCACCGAATATTTTCTTATTCAATATGCATGCATTCCGAAATTATAAATTGGTGTTCAGTATGTTGGTGGTTAATATGATTGATGTTGGATAAATTCATTGTATTATTTAGTAGATATGCATTGTAATTTATCATATATATAACCAAGTCTTCAATATTAGCAAAATCACTAATTAATTACATCCCTGAAATTCTTTTATAATAAACTGTAATACGCCTAGGACAAGTAACTTGCTCCTCAAAATTCTAATTTCTGTTAGTTAAAATACAAACTTTAAGACATATTAATAAACCATAAACGATAACATTTATAATATTCTAGGTTTCTTATATAGATAAAATAATGTCGTTTGGAAAAGAACCTCTACCATCCTGATCCCCGTATAAATCTAGTATTATAAATTAGTGGTAGGTAGGATATAACTTTATGCATTTCTAAATGATCTATGAAAGAAAGATGATAACAGAACACTAGAAGTCAAGAAGATAGATATATAAATAATTAAATATCATGCATTTCTAAATGATCTATGAAAGAAAGAACATACCAATAGTTGGAATTGTTGTCACGATCTCACCAAGCTTGAGTTTGTACAAAATGGTTGTCTTACCAGCTGCATCGAGACCCACCATCAAAATACGCATCTCTTTTTTGGCAAAGAGGCGACTAAAAAGTTTGGTGAATGTGAGCCCCATTGCGAGGATCCCTGCAAATTAAACCGGTTCATATAAATCAGTAAAACTAATAGCAAATAAGAAGAACATTAGACAGAATATACAGGATCTGAGGATGAAATAATAATTGTTTCTCTCTCCTGTTCAATTAAATAATACTTTTTAATACCCTTATCAGTATTTTTTCTCTCTCATCCACTCACAATTACTTTCCTATTCAATAAAATATTAATTTATTCAAATCACTACTTTTTCTCTCTCCTATTCAATATAACAAATCACTACATTTTCTCTCTCCAATTCTCTATACATAGAGAATCTATCAATTTTTCTATATCCCTCTACTCACAACCAATTTCAATAAATCTCTATAATACAGAGAATACACTCACACCAAATTTAGAGAACCTAATGTGAATGCTCTAACACATTTATACCTATTGACTGTAGATCAGTTATAATAGTTCTCCAACAGCTATCCAAATTAAATTGATTATAACATTAACAACCATACATATACACTGGTTGGATTCTAAACTAAAGAGCATAACAGAATTTTCTAACATGTACATGATCATCGTAACTATAAATAAACACGTGGATTCATCCCGTTAAGCTCAAATATTCATGATACACTCGATTGGCAGGAAAACAATGATGCAATCTAACTTCAACAGATCGGATCTGAGTAAAACCTAGCGGTTCATCTTCAAATTGGTTGAACCTAATGGATCTTTAAGCTACGGTCTACTAGCGATAACAGCTTAACAATAGAACAAGTTTGAACGATATGAAAACTCACACAGTAGATCCACCTTTGCATCCTACATGCAGATCAACAACATACAAAAACGCAACCTATAATTTATAATTAACAAAGTAACCGGTAGATAAAATACCTAATCCAAAGAAACGAATCCGCAAATTCGAATGAAAAAACGTAAGAAATTGTAAATACGATCGAAATTCAAAGATCCAATACAAAAATCTTAATTGCATATCGATTAGTAAAGTAAGTGAATCACCGGAGATCCGAAAGGCCAATCAACAGACAATTGACACTAAACAGGGTTTTGAAATGAAGATTCAATTTACCTGAAAGTATAGGTTTTTGGAGAGGGATCGATCGAGAAGTGAACGAGAAAGAGATAAAAAGGGGCTAGTGGAATTTGTTATATGGGGCGAGATACGTCAACGAGAGTTGGGTTTAAAATTTATTTAAAAAATAAATTGGAGCAAAAAAATAAATTTGAGCTTGTAAATAGTCATTTTTTTTATTATTTCGGTCGTAATCGAGTCGAAACTCGAACAGCTCATGAACTATCAAGTTCTAGTCGCTAAGAAACTTGAATCAAGCTTTTCTATAAATTGGTAGTAACCGAGCGGAATAGCTCGTAAACTATCAAGATCCGGTAACTAAAGACTTCAATAAATTAACTTTTAGCTGATATTGAATTTAAAGCTTAGTTAATAAATTATTAAATTCTGGTTTTACATATCAAGTTAAAGTGAGCTCCCATTGTATTTAATATCTTAAAAATGCTTATAATAATTATTAACCTTTTTTTGTTTGTTATTATACATTAAATGATGATAAAATAAATAAATAATATGAGTTCTATTATAAATATGAAGAATAGCTATACAAGTACAAAAAGTTAATTACTATCTATACATTTCATAAATACGAATAGTAATTACAGGTGTTTAGGCTTTAGATACAACTAATGTTTTCATAGTTACTTTATTTTCTATAAAATTTGTTAGGTTCATAAAGACTACTTTAACTCCATGAGTTAGATGGAGTGATGACATCCCCACCGACCCATTTTCAAATATGTGTTAAGAAACTTTTTTTTTTTTGTTTTTGAGTTTTGTTTATTTTTTTTCTCCATTATTATGTTTGTGTGTTAAACGATAACACGCTCGCAGCAACGTGCGGGTGCGAAATATAGTTAATATACATAGATAATTTATTTATTTAAACAACATGTTAATTTATACCCCATGTTAGATTAGCTATGTTAGATTAGTCCATGCTCGAGTTCGAATTCCATGCCCTGCAACTCAGAGATTTATTTGGGTACCACGTCCCTAAGGATTCGAACTCAGGACCTCCAAGGAAGTTAAGCCTAAAATACTTAATAATTTGATACAGCCCGAACTAAGCATTGGAGATTTAGAGATAAAGCGTGAAACAGGTCGAGTCCGAACACTCTAAAATGAAACAAACCGAGCTCAAGCTTGGCTGCACTTGTATGTTTAGATCTTTTTTGCTAAAAGGCATTAAATAGATCTAGTAATACCATGAAACATTCTTCCTCTTTAGCTAATGAAGCAAGCTAATAGCCGATGACACTTTGGTTCTTCCATTCATCTTAGGCTCAAGCTAGAATTAAATCGTGCTAGCTCTACTCTACTCGCATATTTTTTATAAAAAAATTGAATAAAAATAAGTTACACTTATTAAACATCACTTTCATCACTAGAAAACCTATAAGTTCGAAAATTTAGATGGATATATTTTTCTAACAGCAAAACTAATATTTAAAAAGAAAATTTCATCACACTTAACACCATGTAAGATTTAGTCATTTGGGTGGAGAGAACATTATGTCCCCTTGAGGACTTGATAGATATGTCACTAAATAATTGCATATTATGGAATACCAAATAAATTTGCATTAGCTATTATTCAGGATACAAAAATGAAGCCACAAAAGCTATTATTAATAAACAGAATTCGATAAATTTAAGGTCGTCGAGGAAACTTGGAGAAGTTTGGCGGCCTACGTTCCATGTAAGCGGTTTTTCCCTCGTTACCTTCTTCGGTTCCATAGAAAATGAGAGTCGCATTTCCTCCAAGTTCCTAATCAATCACATAATAAAAATAAAAACAAAATGAATTTAAAGAACCCAAAAGCCAAACAAAAAAAACCAAAAAGAAAACGCTTGGCCCATTTGAACCCGTTTTAATTAGTTAGCAGGTTTTAAGAGTGACCCATTTTGACCAGTTTTATAAACTGAGACGACTCAAGTTGACCCGTAGTATGATTTTAGTTGACTTAATGATATTGTAATAAAAAATAAAATCAATATGTAATTATTACCCAAATCAAGATTTACCTGATGTCCAGCATGTCCGTCATCGACTGCATTTATGGCGGATTTTAGCACTCGAATGGCAGTTGGGCTGTTTCTTATGATCTCTCTGCACCATTTAACTGTTTCCTGTTCTAGCTTTTCTAGCTAAAACATGACTAACAAATTAATCATTACCTTAATTAGCTTATGAAGCAAATGACAAACTTCACTAAATGTTCTGTATGAAATAGAACAGTTTGTGTTCAATTTGACAATTTTCCTCCCATTTGGTCATAATTAAAAGCCTAAGCACTTAATAATTTTTTTTTTTGTGTAAATGGATTTCTTGTTTTTTTAAAGATAAATAAAAAAGTACACACATAGAATATTATTTGAGTGAAAAATGAACTTACAGGGACTACTGTGTTAATCAGTCCCATTTTTTCAGCTTCTTGAGCAGTGTAGAACCGCGCTAAAAACCACATCTCGCGCGCTTTTTTAGGTCCCACCTATTTAACCAGAAAGAAAAATATTAGGGACCCAAAAAAAAGTTAACTATAAAACCAATCGAATTATTTAAAAAAATATTTATAAAGTTTTAGATTAGGAGCTCACTAGTCTTGACATAATAGAGCTACCATAACCAGCATCAAAACTTCCCACCTTTCAAACATTATATTATAATTATATTCAGATTAATTAATCAATAACAAATATTAATCTAATGTATGTGAAATTATGTGTGTTGACCAATTAACCTTTGGACCCGTTTGACCAAAAATAGCGTTATCTGCAGCGATTGTAAGATCGCAAACCATATGCAACACATGGCCTCCACCAACAGCATAGCCTGCAACCTTGTTAAAAAAAATAAAGAATTTTTATGTGTGACAAAAAATTTAATAAATAAGCAAGATTTACAAGTAAAAAAATTACCATTGCTATTACTGGCTTTGGAAGCCGTCGAATCTGCACCTGTAATGTGATAATGTGATTAGAGTAAAGACATTAAATCAATTAACAACATTACAAAGATACTTATATCAAGTTTGTCAAATGACAAACATTAGATATAAATATATAATATTCACCTTAAGTGTCATGAAATGGCATTATTTGACTTGAATATACTTACAGAAAAATATTCAACAATAAGGGAAAATGTCGCACAAATGTAATCAAGTTTGTCAATTGTTCTAGTTAATTCACTCAAGGTTTTGCAGTCTTTTTAAAGTCACTAAGTGTTCCAGTCATATGTAATTTTTTTTTAAATTGATTGGGAAAATGAAACATATATGAATTTTGTTTTAAAATAAGTGAAAACTTTTTTCCAATTAACTTGATTTTAAGTTAATTCTGAAAAAAACAAGTTCATGAAATAACAATAAAGTTTCATTATTTAAAACTTAAGTCAAATTAAGAATAAATATTTTTTAATTAGTAGCAAATATTCATATATGTTTCATTTGCCTCACTCAATTTCATTTTAAAAATTACGTAGAATTGGAATACTTAGTGAAAATTGGGTGACTTTAAAAAGACAAAAAACTTTAGTGACTTAATTGAAACACTTAGGAAACTTGTTTACATTTCTACAAAGTTACCTCCTTTTTTATTATTATTTTTATTTATCATAAGAACAGAAAAACACACGGACTCCCACTAGTACTCAACAAACTAGTGGGATCAGGTAAAGCACAACTTATGTTGGACAGGTGATATTCAAGGAGTTAAGACAAAAACCAGTGGAAGCTGGATTCATACATGAGACTGACTGAAATGAAATTATTACTTGTAAATCAAGAACGTTTAGTCGCCCAAAATTTTCAAAATCAGCATAACCATCCCCACTTCTAAGTGCTTGATCACCACCACTACAAAAAGCCTTGGTTCCCTGAAACAATCACATGTTAAAAAGAGTCTTAATATTGCAATAACCTCTAGATAATATATATGAATAATGTAAAACGTAACTACTAACCATTAAAGCACGTATTTACATTGTAATTAGACAAAGAAAAAGGGTACCTTTCCGGTGAGAATGATGACTCCTATTGTACTATCATCTCTAGCATCATTAAAAGCGCGAATTAGTTCCTTAATTGTATGTGGTCGGAATGCATTTCTCCTCTCGGGCCTGTTTATTGTTATCTGCAAAAAAAAAACAAAGGTTTTGAAAGTTGGTTACTATTTTGTGACATTTAGAAAAAAAAACACCAAAAAATCACAAATTTTGTTAGACATATTTAACCCTGATAACTTACAATAAATACGGGGGGTTATCACATATTATCACATTCGATACTTAAATACTTCTTAATTCCTTATGGTTCTCTCATCAGTACTTTTAAGTTTATTGTTCTTACAAAACTAGTTTCAAAGTTTTGATTTTAAACTTCAAATTTGGTAATTTCCAAATGCAAAATCAATGGACTATGTTGCAAAGTTAACATTGACTCTGTTTTGTTTGTAACGTTTGGCCCAATATAAACGTAGTTCATAGGTCAATAAACGAGCCGAGCCGAGTTAAAATCAGGCTAGAAATCTTAAACAGCCAGCTCGGTTCAGCTCGTTAAAATTAACGATTTTAACGAGATGAAGTGTTGAGTTCAAGCTCGGTCATTTTCTACTACCAGTCTTGGAAAGAGGCCGGTTGGCATAAATGCAAAGTTAGAATGAGTACA
>WOUH02000041.1:249727-263579 GCA_009936405.2 Stevia rebaudiana | reverse complement strand
ATCATATAATGCCACGTGAAAGTAAAAGTTGTGAAATTTTGGTTTGCCTTTTACCGACGACCCGTTGTCGGGAAAAGGGTTGAATTCCCGCAGACCCACTGTTGTCAGGAAAAGTGTTGTCGGGAAAACTCAGTTTTCTTATAGTGATACAAATGGACTTGTAATAGATTTTTCAGCAAGATCATACATTGGTTAAGGCGGAAGGAAACCATCACATAAGTGAAAAGAGTGATACGTACTTGGTTTTGAGTTCAAAGTATATATATATACATGACATGGAATTGCCTAATGAAGACAACGTAAGTAACAACAAATTACATCACCATTTAATTCATTATATTATTATCACTGTAAGGTTAGTTTTTTTTAGAATGCAAGTATAGATATGTATCAGGGTGTACTTTTAGGTTGTCCGAATGAATGTTATCATCATCTTCATCTTTTAAATTATGTTTTATGCCTTCAAATTTATATTAATTACTACAAGCAAAATATTTACCGACTTAGGTTAAGGAGGAGGGCTCTTGTGAGGAATTAGAGGGAGGGGTTTGAGGTTCTTTAACCCTCTAACCGGCTAAATGTCATAGATGTATTTAACGTATTCATGTTCTTATATCTACAATAATAGTTAATTGTATATTTTATTCTCAACTTAAAATAAAATTTGTTGAGAATGAAATCCATAAACTGATAAATTAAAACGGCATCGGCATAAACCTTTATTCGTATTTTTAGTGCTGTCCGAACTATATATTACAAAACCACATGATTACGTATATTGTTGTGATGAATAATCTCACTTACTTTCCTAATTCCTAGTGGGATAGTGGGGTGATACATTTCGTCATCAACCATTATCTGGAACTTTCAAAAGTGTAACTAAACTGATATATGCTATAAATATTAAATTAATTGAAGTTAATTGTCAAAATCGTACGTAAGTTTTAATAGGTTTCGCTGAAAAATTAAAATATACGTAATTTTTGTTTCTGACGTTTCAAAAAACTTGTATTTTAGTCAAAAACTATCAAATGTTGTTAGTCCATACGTTGTAGTCTTTTCCACACAGTATTAACAATATTTGAACCTCGGTGTTTTACCACCATACAATAATCACTAATTAAAACATGTTAAAACTAAATTCTTTTATCTAGATTTCATTTATAGAAGGATGTAAGTGATAACCCTAATGTTTTACCACCATACAACCGGCGCAACCACTGGTGGCGGAAACGGCGGCAGCGGTGGCTAGTTGTATTTCACTATTTATGGAACAAAAATCGAAATCTGAAATTTAAAACCTCGCGTACGACTCTTATTAATATTTTATTTGAAATGTTCATGCCGAAAGCCAAAAAAAAACAACAATTAAATTAAGTTATGCAAAAGCTACCTACTAAAATAAATATAAAAATACAATATATATTTGAATTAACATCATGATTCCATTCCTTAGTTGTGGTATTGATGATGATGATCCCGTTCCACTGTGTTTCGTCTCTTCTCTTTTGGCCCTACAAAATCATTTTAAAACATAGTAAGACGCTGATGATTCAGTTGATTCGTTCAATTCCATTCCTAACTTAATCCTAACACTTAAAAAAAAAAATTAATTAATCTATTCATACGTTACCTCGTATCTGATCATATATTAAATATTGTCACACATGCGGTTTAAAATTATAAATATATTGATCAATGTTTTGAACAATAAATAGTTAAATAGTAATATAATTGGAGTTTCTAACTTTCTATGATCATTAGATAATAAATTAAGGATGTGAAAAGGTAAAGAATCTATCTAATATGAATGGAGTATTCAAATATATTTTTTTGTTTTAGATATGAATATATAAGAGGGCTTACTCTTTGTCTTCAAATTGGGTAACTGTTCTTCCATGGAGTTCCTGAACAGGCCTGGAGTTTTCTTGATATTCCTAAAAAATCATATCAATCAAGAATACTAATTAATTAAGTAAGTATTCAAAACTAAATGATTGTGATTTGTGAGTTCAGACCTCAAAACAAACTAAAAATAAAAAACTAAAATAACGTAACGCGGTTTAAAACAAATTAAGTAAAAATATAGGATAACATGAATTGAAATCGACAATTTTTTCACTATTTTTTAAGGGTAAATCACCAAAATAATCAAGTTGACCAAAAATTCATCTGAATAACCATTAAGCTCCAAGAGTGTCTGATGTTGGAATCCGGCAAAACTTTTGCCAAGAGAATTAGGCGGCTACATGGTTGTCTGATGAATAGAATCTGACAAAATGTTTGCCTGATGTATGAAATCTGGCAAAATTCCTTCCTGATGGATGGAATCATGCAGAATGTTTGCCAGATGACCAGAATCCGGCACCGGTTCCCTCGGCCAAAATTTTGTCTGATTCCAGCCATCAGGCATCCTTAGAGCCTAATGGTCATTTTGATAAATTTTTTATCAAGTTGGTGATGATTTTCTCCTTTTAAATATGATAATAAAATAATATAGCTAAGACAGTTACATATTCTTTTGTACCCGACTTATACTTATTGCAATTATGCTTCAATTATTACTTGTTTTATGTTATACAATTGCACATCGTAAACACATTATTGCTTTTATGGGTGTAATCAAACAAAACAAAACAAAAACAAAACTCAAACCAAACCAAATTCAAATTTAGTTACAAAGTTTTTAAATATGAATAACCCAAAACCGACATGATGTGCATGCATGAAAAGAAAATAAATCTTACATGATCAAGAGGCTCTTTAAGCAATTTGATTTGTTCATTCGAAATTGATTTAACATTTTCTGCAATCGTCCAAACGACACCATCGGTGCACGGTGGAACCGTAAGAGAACCGATATATCGGAAATACTTATTGGTATCACTCGTGACACTACTTGCAGATATTTTCCCCAAATCATTGCCAGTAGCACTGATGTCTTTAAACTTACTCTCGGACAACTGCATACATTATATGATCATATATAATCGATTATGATACTAAAACTAAAAAAATTTAAGCCTAATTCTATATTTGTTCTACTTAAATTTTATGTATCAATCATGTTTTAATTCATTTATAAACCTATGCAACAATAAAATTCTTTGAAATATTTATATACAATATAAAGAAATATTACTTACTAAAAAAAATGATCATTACATCTATATATATATATATAGTGAGAAGATGTGTATTATGTGAACATAATTTTAAAAGTTATAAAAAAACTTAATCTGAATTTTTCACCCTGTGCCATTTATTTGAAAAAGTAACACATGTGTATCTTTTCAAAATAGAGGGCTCAGATTAAGTAAAATATGTATAATATTTCAAAATGGAATGTCCAAATTAATTTCTTTTTAACTTTCTACGCTTATGTTCAATTGTTCACGTAATCATGTAAAAATCTCGTTTTATACATAAAAGAACGCATTTTAAAATAATGTTTTAGAGTTTTTTCTAGACAAACCCATTTTACCACGAGAAGTTATTTTAAACATCATGATCCGTTTTCGTTCTTTTACGGTTTGTAAACTTATACAACCTATCTTTTTTAATAATAGGTCACTTATAAAATGTGGAGAGAAAGTACATACTTGTTCAATAAAGGGATCAGACTCTCCTAGCTTGTAAATAACGCCAACAACTGCTTTTTGATCTTTTTCATTGCTATGAACAAAATGTAGCTCCGCATCATACCTATAAAAATACAACAAATCAATTAAATAATGAACAAAATGCATTTAATTAGTCAGAGGTAACCATAATATGATGGTGATTATAAATTCTACTAAACACATACCTCTTCCCATCAATAGTATGCTCGGAAGGCGTATGCCAATGACATTGAACGAGCTTATATGTCGAACCATTGACCTCTATTACACCCGCGTCCCCTTGCCATTCGACCTAAAGAAAGTACATCACTTAAACAATAACAATAGAAATATCAACGATGATAGAACCGCGTGTCATCAAAACATGCAATTTCTGAGCTTATCAATTAGGTAGTAGTGAGCATACCGCGAGAGCATGCTTTTTGTTAAAAAGTTTGGCAGGAGCTTCTTTGTAAGACTTCTTCAAGTCAATCGGTTGATCTTTTGCGTTTTTAACTTCGATATTAATAGGAGATTGTGATTCCCCATCCGAGCACGCTTTGAATTCTGCATCAAGAGATCCCCATTTTTTGGGTCCATTTGGTGATTCGTCTATGTAGCTGAATTCATGCTCGTCTGCGTTCATTGAATCCTTATAATTAACATTACTAAAACGCGCTCAATCTTTTGAATAATTGGTTGCAAGTATTATTAAGAGCGTAATGATGAATACAATTATAAATCAACATATATTAACAAAACTTTATCCTAAGTCATATGATTCCATGACTAATGGTGATAGAGATGGTAAACTTAAATCAAACCGAAGTTTTACCATTTTAGGTATAGTTACTTGGGTCTTCAAAAAGTTATTAAGAATTATACCATGGTTAAAACAAATTTTCAATTCTTTTGGACGTATCAATTTCATATAGATATTGTCATAATGGTAATCAAAAACATTAATTTAGGTACCTTTGGCAGCATCGGCATTGAATGTAATGATAAAAGAAAACGATGAAACGATGAGATAAGTGAATAAAAGAGGCAATAGATTAGGGTTTGCCATGGTTGGGATGTACGTAAAAAGATAAATATACGAGTGATTGTGGTTGTGAATTATGAAGTTTTAATTAAGCATTCATTTATAACTGAAACATGACCGTGTATTCGGATTCAACCTTCTGTTTACTATATTTGGTAAATGATTGGTAACTAATTAAAGACATTAAACTAATTCATCTACCGAGTGACAGTGTCCCAATAGAGAAGGAAAAGGTCAAGTACTCCGAATTGCTAGCCAGGAGTTCGTTGAGTTATATATATTTTACTATAACAAATAACTTTATTTGGCGAACACATTGTGACTAATTACCTGTTAGTTAATAGGATATTAGTTAATTACTTTATTTGGCGATCGAACACATTCTAACACATTGTGACTAATTACCTGTATTTGAATTTTGATAGGCCCCCGCTATTTGGACCCTCCCGTTGATCACCCTCCCCCTACTATAGGGGGGTAGGGGGTCAAATTTTTTTATTTTTTATTTTGGTAATTGCCTGTAAAAGTGCGGTTTGTGTCGCATTTAAGACTGAACTTCCCTCTAAATTTAAATTAAATTATGTACCAAATGGTTTTAACAATCAAGAGGCGCTATTGTCAATAGGATAACCTTGACTTACGGAATAACTGTAACCTTCGGTGTTGTCGTTATAGTTCTGATAACCTTGACTACCAGAATAATCGTAACCTTCGTTGTTGTCGTTGTCGGAAGGAAAAATATCGTTCCATCAAGACATTTTCAAAACTAATTTCGCGTTAATATTGAACTAATTGTATTGAATTGAGGGTCCATATAGTAGCTAGTTAATATAGCTAGCTTAGCTCTCAGTCACTTTATAAAATATCATATTCTCTTTTCTGTTTATTAGTTTATGTTTCAGTTTTTTTTTTAACTTTTCTGAGCTTCGTCTTCATGGAGTTCTGGTTTTCTTCTTCTTCCCTTAAATTTCCGAAGTTAAAACCATTTTGCCGACCGGAGTTTTAAAAGGCCTGACTTTGTGTTTTATGATCTCTTCTCACTTGTGTGAAGATTTCATGGGGTCGGTGTCAAAATTTCTTGGGGGTCGGTCGAGATTATGTTATATATATAACAAGTAAACTTTTTTTTTTTCATGAGTGTCAGTCGACCCCCATGACAATACAATAGGTCCTCCCCTGCAAGTCTGCAACCACTACACTACAACAAACACAATCGCGATAATTTTGTTGAAGCATTTCCCAACAACTAGTTGTCAAGATAGCCCAAAGTGCATACATGCATACGCACATGCTTACATACATACACACATGCTTACATATATACATACATATTGCTATTATCACATCATGCATACATACATACATACATTAAGGACAAAATGTGTGACAAACCATAAACATAAAGAACTTTAGGTGAAATTATTAAAAAACAAAAATTATACTAGAATTATGACTAAGAACATTCTCAACAGCATCCTCATCCTCATTTCCAAATTACATCCATACACAGAAAAAACATGTAATTTAAGCATCACATCCGGTTTCACAGCACCCCATCCCCAAATATTTTGCAAAATATTTGATTAAAGTGTAAATAAATTTAGATACAAATGACGTGAGAAATTTTTCTAAAAGGGTAAATAAATTTGTAGGATAGTAATTTTTTTATTAACAATGAGATGAAGATGAAAAGTTACTCTTAATGAACTAACAAAACTAATATTTAATATGTTAACCGATAGCGACAAAAGAAACCCATGAGAAAAAGGTTGAACTGAAACCTATAATCTGGAATTCAATATTGACACATTTGTTTTTCGTAATTAATTTACTCACTACTTACAGCACGAAATGTTCTGATTCTACTTGTGTTTCGGTTTCTAGATATCAAATACTTTATCAACTTTGTTCAAATAGTACTAATTCGAGTAACTTTATTGTGTGTTTAAGTAACTTTTCCTTTAAATTAACTCGTTACAGTTTCTTTTTTGCGTATTAACTCAATAGAAAATTGCGATGAGATACCATTTCAGGTAGTTTATCCACATGTACGAGAGATAATCTCTAGATTCCTCATATTTCTAGCAGCTCATCAAGAGGCAATAGCAGCTCTCATGACATGAGTTTGGATCAAAAGACTCTCTACATCTAAAAGATACTATTGTTGGGTTTAATTCCCGAGTACGGGGCTTATCACAAGTTTGTGATATGGACCGGCCCGTGTTATAAACAAGCGGGTTTTAGGGTTTAAGGGGTTTTAATAACTTGTTGACCAAGTTAGTTCTTCCTTATAAATACATAACCGAGTCTAGGGTTATAGGTATGATGAGGGGTTATTGTAATTGAGTTTTTGAGTTAGTTTTCTTAATTGCAAAAATAAGCGGATTCATCTATATCTAAAGTGTTATTGTTCAACGATCCTGTGCCTTTAATTATTTCACTATTAAAAATCATTGAAATCAGTCAAAGGTCAAAGGCATTTATTATGTAATGTTTCTAGCTTTGCTTTGTCTTAAACTTCTTTCAAATTTTTTTGGAAATTAGCGAATTACTTTACTAACCATTATATGGGAGTGGTTCCTTTAAGCATTGTAACAATAATGAAGTTGTAACAAAAAAAAAAAGTAATAATACAATCAAAGTTTTGTTATCTGCAAAAGAAAGAAAGAAAAACTATGCACAATTATCTGCCATACATCGTCCATGATAATATCACGTTACAACGGGCAGAAAGAACAAAAAAGACGCACAAGACGACAAACCCAATTTCATCTTTACGCACAAACTAGTCGTTTAGCTCCACCCAAAGTCGTCATGCATTGTGTGTTGAAGATTATAATTAAACCTCTGTATAAAATATGCCAATATTTAAAAAAGGTGCAATTATTAAGACTTAAGAGAAAAAGAGCAGATTAGGGTGAGGGGAGTGCCTTTCGGCAACTCCTTCGGCAAGAAAATAACCGAGCGGCTACCACTCCCATGCAATGCGGCTATGCTTCGGCAACGGCAAAGTCTCGCCGAAGCGGCAAAGATGAAACTTGTTTGATTGGGTGGTACCATTTGCTTAAAAAGTGGTACAAAGTGGGAGGGTACCATTGCCACTACTTTAGGGTACTTTGCAGGGTAGTTGGAGGATTTGATGTGGCATAATGTGATTGGGTAATTTGGAGGGGTAGTTTACCCGAATTAGACAACTACTCCCCTCACCCTTATAGAGATAAAAAGATGAGATATTAATGTGAATGCTCTAGGTCAAATAACAAAACTACCCTTATTAACCCTCAGCCTGTTCTTCAATCCATCCGGTCGTCGCCGCTGCACCTTCTTCGGGTACAGTCGAAGAACATCGGTCCATCTTCATCATCTTCATTTTCGATCGCTCAGATCTGTGCGGTCGAAATCCAGGAGCTTCAGCAGTCTCGACAGTCGGAGGAAACCTCACATTTCTCGGAACAAACACAAACCCTCACTCAATCAAACCAGACATCGGCGGGACGATGCTTTCTCGTGTACTCTCCAAACCCTCAACCCTCCGTTTCATAACCCTAATTTCATCGTCTCAATCTCATTACAAGCATCGTCATCCTCCACCCATTCAAAACCCTACCTCCTCCACTTTCTTCTCAATCAACACCTGCTATTTTTCCACTAATCGGGGAAACAACAACGGGAATGGTGGTAAATCATCTGATGTTTGGAACGTTTCTCCTGAAAGCGTCCCCAACGGAGCGGAGAGCTCTTGGTTCAGTAGCGACTTTAATCAGAAAGATGAAGATCATGAATTGTTTAAAGTGATAGAGAGTGAGCGTAAAGAGGAAGGATTAAAGGATTGGAAAATTGGAAGGAGAGATGAGGAAGTTGGAGAAGGTGATCATGAGATTTTCGACATTGGAGATGCAAGGGTTTCAGAGTTGGCTGGCTTTGATGGAGATAAAAAGGGAGAAACTCGAAACAAAGAAGAAAATAGATTATTGGAGATTGAGGAGAAAGATCTATTAGAGGTACTGAAAGGTAATAATATTCAATATCTTAATTCATTGTTGTTAGTGGCATCTGATGTTCATAGAGTTGTTATTTTGGACCTATGTTGTATAAATCAAACAAAAAGAATTGCCAGGAAGATTACTAAAGTTTCGTGTTTTGCTCCCAAGTTTATCATGAAATCGAGTCGATTGACAATAAATGTACTTACTGTACAACCTTTAGCTGCTTTTAAATGTTTTTTTTGATCAACTGACATATCAATTTACACATTGTGGTCTATGATTGCTATATATGTGAGATGTTTGCTGAATGCGACTCAATGGACAAGAAAAAAACATAATTTTGTATTGAATGTTGATAATGAAAAGTGAATCAATGTATGTTAGATGTACTTCAAAAGGATAATTTTGTGTGATTGCTACTATTAAAAGAAGTATCTACCATGTTTTCAAGTAACTGGAAATCTAGTAAATCTTTTTGTGAAGGGTATTTCAGTCTTTCTCATATGAAAGATTCTATGAAAACAGGTGGAAATCATGCATTTGGGGACTTAATTAGTGCATCAGGAATCACAGACGAGATGTTGGACAGTTTAATGGCCTTAAAAGACCTGGATGATGTTCCAGGATTACCCCCGTTAAGCGTAATTGAAGATATGCGTTATGAAAAGAACACGCGCAAGTCAACTAGGGCTGACATAGAGAGACAGAAACAAGAAGAAATTGCGAAATCGCGTGTTAGACAAGTTGATAGTCAAGGTAGGGCTTATGGGACTGGAAAAAGGAAATGTAGTATTGCACGTGTTTGGATTGAACCCGGTGAGGGTAATTTTGTCATTAATGACAAACAATTTGATGTCTACTTTCCAATGCTTGATCAACGAGCTGCACTTCTTCGCCCTCTTTCAGAGACTAAAACATTGGGTCTTCTTGATGTTAGTTGTACTGTTAAAGGAGGTGGTATTTCAGGTAACCTCTCTCCTTTTCTTTTATTTTTTCTTTTCTTTTTTGTATATTTTTAATTTACTTTTTATAAATATCATGTGTGCATGAAACAGGTCAAATTGGTGCGATTCGTCTTGGTATGAGTAGGGCATTACAAAATTGGGCTCCAGATCAGTTCCGTCCTCCATTGAAAGAAGGTAAGTACAGTAGTTTGAAATATTTACTAGTTTTGAAAAAAAATATTAATTTAACATGAAAGAAAGACAGTATATACCACTGGCAATTTAATAAAAGAAACAAGGACCACATAATCTCTGTTTCTGGAAACTTCAATGTTGTTGATTTGAGTTAAGAAATTATCTTTACTTTGTCTTCTGAAAATGAAACTTATAATCTGTTTGTTATACAATAAATTTCATTTGAAGATAACCATGATATTGAGTTGTACCACAATGAGTATTATTATGAGTTTGATGTGATTTGTGTTATTATGGCAGCTGGTTTCTTGACAAGAGACTCAAGAATCGTGGAAAGGAAGAAACCTGGTATGGCAAAAGCAAGAAAGAGCTACCAATGGGTCAAACGTTGACCAAATACTTTGCGAATATTGATATCATATCATCACTGTGTTGGACTTGGGAATTTTGGAGCTTGGTTGGTAAAACTAGTTTAGTTTTGCAGTGTTACATTGCAAGTCGTGTAACAACACAATTAATAATTTTGTTATTGAATATTTATAGTGTTTCAATCACTGGATTTATATGGATGGATGTGCTTTCTGATATGGGTGGGGTGTGTTCATCGGGTCGGATAACTAGTTATTCAGATTTGAATTTTGCGAATGTATCCGTAACTTAACCTAACCTGAATCTAAAGTCATATTATCTAACCTGAATCCATCAAAATAAATTGGTTTTATTCGGGTTGAATTCGAATATTTGACCCTAATTAACTAGTTACGTCTATTTGAAAACTAAAACGAGCCGAGTTTAATTTCGTATAATCCGACTTAACCAACAGTCTAGCATAAATAAGATTTTAGATCGGTATTTTCGACGATTCGGGCTTTTCCCAAGTTTGGTTAATTTGAACACCTATACTTCGTGATGAGTTCAAAGAGGCATGTGTGTACTCAAATAATTTACGTTTTCGAGTCAACTCAACCTACTTTATCTTTAAGTAAAGACAGACGTTAGCCGGGTACTCAAACGTATAGTTATTTTTACCATCGGCACATTTAAAATCAAACATTTGTTAAAATTTAAGATACTTTTTTTTTAAATGTTAAAAAATCAGTTGTTCAAGATTTCAAAGAGGAATGTGTGTACTCAAATAATTTACGTTGTTTGAGTCAACTCAACCTACTTATGTTTGGGTAAAGACATACGCTAGTCAGGGTACTCAAACGTGTAGTAATTTTGAACATCGATACAATTAAAACCAATCATTTGTTAAAATTTAAGATACGTTTTTTAAAATGTTAAAAAAGCAATTGCTCAAGATTTCAAAGAGGCATGTTTGTACTCAAATAATTTACGTTTTTGAGTCAATTCAACCTACTTTATCTTTAAGTAAAGATAGACGTTAACCGGGTACTCAAACGTGTAGTAATTTTTACCATCGGTACAATTAAAACCAAACATTTGTTAAAATTTAAAATATGTTTTTTTAAAAATTTTAGAAAAGCATTTGGTCAAGATTTCAAAGGATATAGAGAGACCTCTTGCACAAAGTCGTACTTTTTGAAACTGCAGATATTGATCCTTGCAATTATTTACTTAAATGTTTTACTCAAATTTTTATTTATTTTTATCATTAAAAAATACGTGTATTTCATTCCAGGATTTATATTTTGTTTCTATATATTATTGATTGACAGAACGTGCTTCCACGCAATCTCGGATCTACATAACCTTATATGCAAAGACATTAAATGTACACTTGAGTGAAATACAAATAACAACTTTCAAATAATAAGTTTATGTTGTGATACGTATTGGTGGTTGTCTCTTATTAAAATGGTGGGAGTTTAAATTAATGTAAAAGCAAGATTACCTTGGTAATTACTATTTAGATTGAAAAATTGTTGCTAAAAACAGAGGTAATATAGTCTCTTAGTACTTATATATTCTCATATTCCACACATGGCCTCTAGCTCAATGACATTGGTGATTAATTTATCATAAAAGTATTGTAGGTTCAATTGCCTGCGAAAACAAGATTATGATTGAAGATCAATCTGGTCAAGGGACTATATATGGGTGATTTTGAGATTAAGGGCTACCGATACGAACAAATGGATATTTTTATGGGTTAGGGATAGGATGGTAAAATTACACGGTGGATGAGATATTGTGTTAGATACAAATGATTGAAGATCAATCTGGAGACAAATTCCAAAGTGGTATCAAATTCAACACAACTCTACACGTTAACCAAGAGGTAAAAAAGGTTAGAGATAGATAAACTCAGAAATTAACTATTTTCGTCTTTGATTTTTGTCTTAGACTTCTAAAACCAGAAGTTAATGATTTTTTCCCCGTCAATTGATAAATTTTACTTAATTGCAGTCAGGGGCAGATTTAGTAGGGGTGTAAGGGCCCCGGAGACCCCTTAACTAATATGCGCAATGTAAAATAAAAAAATTGCCCGAAAAAGAATAATGTAAAAAACCAACCCTTGCAAACACGGGTTTTCCGAGATACAAACCCCCCTGCGCGGATAGGACCTATGGTAAAACTCATCACAAGACTTTAAAACACATTATGAGATTTATCCTTATAAACCAACCATTTTGTGTTCACCCCACCATTGTGGGAAAAGATGAAACTGAGATATGAGACATTTTTTTCTTTATATTACAAAAATGTGACACCCCTCGGCCCTCGCCGGGCGCCAA
The DNA here is from genome assembly GCA_009936405.2 of Stevia rebaudiana. Classification (NCBI taxonomy): domain Eukaryota; kingdom Viridiplantae; phylum Streptophyta; class Magnoliopsida; order Asterales; family Asteraceae; genus Stevia; species Stevia rebaudiana. Next base: position 251,105 of record WOUH02000041.1, on the reverse strand, counting down.
TCGATCTGTACCAAAACACGAAACAAGCAAAACGGAAGCGGATACATTTAATATTAAGTATAAGGTTTACAAATATATGCATCTCTAATTTGACAACTTTTTAAAACTTTTTCTAAATACATACTCTAACAATAAACATGTACCCAGGTCTGTCTTCTTCAGGCTCGGATTACCGAACCCGTTTATAAGTCTCAAATGCGAATGTTGAATGCCAATTTCTATTATTATAACTTCCATGTGTCTTCATGCCTTGCGTGAATCTGTACCTGACTCATACTCCTTCTCGTACCATAATTACTTTCAAATATTTATCACAGGACGTAAGATACAATATTACCATATAAAGAAACAACGTTGTTGCAAACCGACCCATGATCAAATTCATAAGTTCCACATCATTCAGAATATGAAACAATATATTACCATCCAACACAATATTCCCAAATCATTAACACTTGTCATTCCCTAATTTTTTTCATACGAATCAAAACATACTTCAACAATGAAATTGCTTGTGAGTTGCGGCCGATGACTCACAATACATAAATAATATACGATGAAACAATATCATAAAAACATAACATATTTACATACATCATATGGAACCTAACAAACCAATCTTCCCGCCGGGACTTTAACCCGAACATGCCTGCTAGCATATACGCTACCCTAAGTATACTAGTCACCCTTGGACTCAGTATCACTTATAAGCTAAGGTCCAACCTATCTACTCGGATCCGACTAGACGCGTATACACCCCGAGGTACTTTTCTCCCTTAATGGTTTGCCCGAGCCCCCAACACTGACACCCAGACGCACCTGGTAAGGTCGTGCTGGCGCGACTCTCAATCTTTAAACTCAAAATCATATCATAGGAAATATCACATTCCGAGAATACCATATCACATTCACTACGAACCCCGAACAGTACCAAGCCACCGCACACTTCTAAGTGGCTTGACAAGTCGACACGTCATTCGTCTTAAAAACCTTTCATTGAAATCACATCATAACATAAAACAATATACTCATCCCAGAACACACACACCCGACCCTTATGTCACACCCACAAATTTCCACCGCGACTGACGCCGCAAATGGAGGCGTGACGTGATCGGCAGGATCAAAGTCATCAATCATATTGAACGACACACTATATGAAGTTTAACAAAATACATTCTTGCATTCAATATGATAATAGTTTTCAAAATAAAATCAGAGTTTTGCGGAAGCATAGTTAATTTAGTGCGGAAGCATAAGTTGTTTAAGTGCAACAATGCACTATTCGTAACATAGTTAAGTTTAAATGTTTAATCCAAAAGAAATAATGCATGCAAGACTCCACTAGTAGCTCCTAGTCTTAGCGTGCATCCTGGTT
>WOUH02000041.1:224148-236148 GCA_009936405.2 Stevia rebaudiana | reverse complement strand
AAAAAGTCGTCGGGAAACCAGGTGGTTAGATGGCGATTGTGAGACTTCCATGGCAGCGATGCCAACGACCAAACAGCTTCTGGTGGTCGTGGGTTTTGGAGAGATTGGGCTGCCGAGATTGGGTGAGGGGGAGGAGAAGAACGATCGGTATATGAGAAGGGAAAGAAAGGGTTTTAACCATATTTTTATTAAGTTACAATAAAGGTCCCTCTATATTTAAAAAAATCAAAAGCCACCCCATGTGCATCGCACATGACTCATTTAACAGAAAAACTTAACGAGCGTTAGCATAAAGGACAAAGCGCGCAATTTATCAAAACAAAAAGGGCGATTCTCGTCAATTTTAAAGATATAGGACAAGTACTGAAAAAGAGGGCAAACATAAAGGACGATTTGTGCAATTTACTCTTGTTATTATGTTATTAAGTTATTATGTTGTCATACAATTGCATATATATATTAAGTTATTATGTTGTGAACATTCAAAAAAATAAATGTTTAACACATTTTTTACTATAAATTATGTTTTGAGATTTTAAAATCATTCATTATGAACTTTTTAAATATACATTCTAAAATTTAGTTGATAAATATAAAAATTAAAAAAAACGTCAAATTTAAAATTTAAAATAGAGTAAGTGCGATTTTTCTCTCTGAGATTTTCAAGACTTAAACAGTTTTAGCCTACCCTTAATAGTTTTCGTTCATAACGTTTCAAGTGTTAACAATTTTCGTCATTAACCTTTTACAAAAAACTGTTAAAACTTAAAACGTTATGGACGAAAACTGTTAAGACATGAAACTTTAGAAACGAAAACTGTTAAAACCTAAAACGTTACAAAAGAAAACTATTAAGATTTGAAACGTTTGGGACGAAAACTTTTAAGACTTGAAACATTAGAGGTAGATATAATATAACTAGTTTAAAACTCGTATATTACATGTGTTTAGATAATCAACACTTAAATTTTTTTTTTATCATTTAATCATTTCATATATATATTATCTTAATATCTTGTAAACTTTCAAAACAAATAAATGTTTGACACTTCTATGATTATCAATTATGGTTTAGGTTTTAAAATTTTAAATAGAGTAAACTACAGTTTTTGTTTATGAGGTTTGCAAGGCTTTTCAGTCCACCTGTTTCCGTCTCTAATTTTTCAAGTCTTAACAGTTTTCGTTATTAAACTCTTAACAGAATATGTTAAGACTTAAAATGTTAGGGGCGAAAATTGTGAAGACTTGAAACGTTAAAGACGAAAATTGTAAAGAATTGAACTTAGGGACAAAAAACTGTGAAAACTTGAAATGTTCGGGACAATTTATGTTAACGATAGATTAAAATTGTTAAATATTGCAAACCTTAAGGATAAAAGGTGTAGTTTAATTTATGTTAACGATAGATTAAAATTGTTAAATATTGCAAATCTTTTTTTTATAATTTAAATAAAATAAAAAATATTAAAAAGTTTAAAAACTGTGTAATATCACAAATGTGATTATTTGAAATTATTTATCAGAGTGAAATCTTCTAAGGCGTCTAACCTTACGCGAGAAAATATCAAGCTGTTATTTCACAAAAGATGTTGTCGATCATTTACATTTAAAACGGCTTTTCTTTTCTAAAATTCTTCAACTAAGATTATGCGGTATACCGGGCTGAAGTGGGGCTGGAGTGGCATGCTACGTATGAGAGAGAGTGGGTAAAGTGTGTGAGTGGAAATGTGAAAATGCATGGGCTTGAGTGGGTAAAAAGTAGGGTGTTGATGTGGTGTTTTGTGATTGGTAGAAGGGTAATGTGTAATATTGTGACTAGTTAGAGGAAAAAAAGAAAAAAAACAATTCAGCGCCCCACGCTCGTGCCCCCCACTCACTCCAATCCCAAAAACGCCCCACTCACGCCCTAGCGGGGCGGTGTTTGGGGATTTATTGGCTCACTCACGCCCCCAATAACGGGTATACCACCTAGTCTAAGGAATTAATTACGCAGATGGTCCTTGCTGTTGGTATAAATTTCACTTTTGCTGCCTAACTTTAATAAAATACAGACCAGTCCATGCAATATGCATATTTCGCACGCATGCAATCCAACATTGATGGGGTTAACTTGTGTTAAATGTGTTAGAAACGACCAATATACCTTAACTATTTAAATTTCAAAATAATAATTTAATACTAAAATCAAATCACTCAACCCCATCATATCTTCTTTATTTAAGGTCGGGACATTAAAATCTCTTTATCATTTGTTTTTAAATAATAATATAGCATGTGATATCATTTCATGTGATTTAATCATTTCAATCTTCTCTTGATCCACTGAAACTCTTCGTCTCTTCATACTCTTTCAACCTCATACACTCTCTCCTCACATAGAGACAAATCAACGGTTATATATATCTTTGGGTGTTATAACTTGTAAATGCAAACCGAGACCAAATACCCTAAGAAGCCGTTACCCATATAAAGCAAGCCTCCCAAGTCCCAACCCTGCCCAAACCTGGTCCCATACCGTCCACGCCATCTTCACGTCTTTGTGTTCTGGCTCACAAGTCACAACACATACAAATCCTGAAAAATGGTAACTAGGTCAATTTGCACCTACTTAACTTGGATATTTGCAGACGTCAGACGTGAGAAACAAAGAAAGTCACATGTTTACACTTTACAGGGACTGGTGTGTATTTGTTTTAAATTAGGAACTCAAAGTGAAATTTATACAGACTACATGTAATGCCCATTTAATTATTATAATCATTTTTTGAATAAATATATATAACTAACGACCTTAGTTTCTAAAACACGTTGACAGTGTGCCACATATATGGATGCTCAAATCTATTATAACTAAGCATTATTAGAATGAGGGGTGGGGGTAGGGGGAAGTGATGGCGGTGGCACTGAGGCAATTTAGTACGTATGAGGCTACGATGACTCGGTTTTGAGCATTGAAACGTAGATAAAACATATGTCGCGTTACCTTAGAGAAAGGTTCATTGGGTAACCATAAAAAAAAAGAGAACTGGGGAACACTTGTGCGCCGTTGATTTTTTTTTTTGCTGGATTATTTTTTTTGTACTGGATTATTTTTTTGTACTGGATTATTTTTTTTTGTACTGGATTATTTTTTTTGTACTGGATTATTTTTTTTATACTAGATTATTTTTTTTACTGTATTATTTTTTTTGTACTGGATTATTTTTTTTTGTGCTGCATTATTTTTTTGCACTAAAGATGAACAGTCCATAAGTGTTCCCTAGTTCCCCCTTTTTTTATAGTTCCCCAATGAACCTTCCTCCATTACGTTATTGTGAAATGAGCGTTGACAAACACGGAAATGAATATATAAACTATGTAGTATGGCTACAATGGCTCGGTTAACGGAGATTAGAACAACGTTACAATAGAATACCCGAAAATTATGAAAATTTTTGTCGTTGTAAATAACTAGAAAGTGAATTCACAAGAATTGTATAACCAATAAACAAACCATGAAACAGATTGCGACATATATTAAAAAAATCAAAGTTAACAAGGAGCATTTGTCCCAATGGTACCCTGTGTACTTTTCAAATTAGAGGTATTAGGTTAAAGTCAGGGGGTTTCCTCCTGGATTGGTGGGGTGTGATAGCCACGCTTTCAATGATTCAGTGGGTGGAAGGCTGATCTATTCGCTATGCTGAGGCCGGGTGACCATTTCTGTTAAAAAAAAAGTCAACATAAAATAATCCTTAAAGAAGACGTACAATGTAGAAAAATCATATTTGGTGTTTGGCTGGCGTGTGAAAAGTTTTTCATTTCCGGTGGCTTTATTGAAAAGAAGTTGGCCTTTAGTCAATGCACATGTAAGTTAATCCTAACGTATTCAACAAAGAAAAGTAAACAAAAAGGCTGCTATGTATTCACATTCGATTTAGATTTATCGTCGAAGAAGTGCCAGCCATTCCGTCCTTTACGTTGGCAATCAGTCATGGCGCAATGTGCTAAAAACATTCCTAGTTACATATAACGAAACTTATTACAAATATACATAAAAAAATATGAAATTGAATGCATCGGTATGATGAGTTATTCACTTCATTATATAAAGTGGATCAACACTTATGAGAATAAAGTATATTTACAAAATTAGAAACACAAGTGTAAATTTGTAACTGTTGAACCTAATGTGACGTTCATTATAACAGTAGAATAAACCTATATAATTAGACGTACATTTATATAAATGTGTATTAAATTTATTACTAAAAGAAATCAAACCTACAAATTAAGTCGCACATTTATAATGTGTTAACAAATATAGTTATGTAACATTGTTTTAGTTATTCATGAAAATTAATTGGATATAACTTGAAGGAAAAAGGTTCAAGTAAGAAATTAGATTATTGTAAAAATGGTAACAAAGATTTAAGGTAATTATATTTATAGTTAACGATTGAGATCAAATTATAGGTAAAAAAGTTGTTCAATAATATTTTGGTAATGATAACGTTTATTAACTTTTTTCATTTTCAATCTCTTTTTAAAATGTTCATAACTTTTACATATATTTTTTTTGATAAATTATACCATAAAAACGAGAGTTTGTTATTCTAAAAAGAGTATAGTATTGTTGTATACAAAAATAAAACCAAATAAATGTTCAGCTCATTATGTCTATTCCTCATCATTTTATCTTTTATACTCGTCATTTTTTTCTTTCTTGCTTGACATTGTGTTTCCCTAAACAAATTTGTGTTTTTTTTTTTCTAAAATGAGTTGAAAAGACATAAGAAATAATTTTATGTGATACCGAAAACAAACAATGCAAAGTACACAATTCAATAATTTGTGTCATACAATACACAAATAATGCACAATACATAATACAAATACAATAAGATAAGACACAATATTAGTTCGAAAGACATAAACACAATACACAATATATAATAATATGAGTTAGAGGGACATAAGAGACAATACACACTACATAATATGAGTTGGAGACGCATACGACACAAAATTGCATAAACATAAGACAATAAATGTTTTAGACACAATTATAAATAGACACAATGAACTCGAAAAAAATACAAAAAAAAAAATATAAAATTTGTAACACTACTATATTCATTTTAAAGACAAGAATACATTTGTTTTTATGTTATAAGTTTTTTTTTAAATAATGTTGTATTTTAACATTATGAATGTTTAAATAACAAAAGTGATCATTACTAAAATATCATTTAACAACCTGTTTTAATCATAATATTTAATTAGATCTAATAATATCCTTCTTACCCTCTTTATTCTAAATTTCATTCTTAATATAACTTAAACAAATAACCTGGAATTTAGCATCCAATAAAGCAAGCATGCTAAATTCAATAAGAAAAACAAAACCCATTACAATATAATTAGAAATTTGGCCCCGCGTGATATAGCGAGTATATTTGTTATGCGGGTTTCAACGATGACATTAACGTAGTTAACTTATATAAAGGAAATGTATAAAGTGGTGTGGCCCGGTTCTAAAAATTGAAACATTGATTAAAAAAATAATTATATAATGGTAATGATGTTCTTCAGTCTAGTCAGTATAACCTATGATACCCAAGAAAAATTTATATCAGGGCGCACCAAGAAAAAAAATACATCACAGTTTTGAGCAAAATTTATATCAGGGCACCAAGAAACAAAATATACACAACCACAATTTGTTATTTTATATTTTTTCTTATAAAAGTCATAAGAGTTGATGAGTGAGAGTGAAGAAGAATCAAATAAGTAAAAAATTAATGCCTTAAAGCGTAAATTATAAACATATATAGTTTAGGGGTCAAGTTAAATCTAAAAGAAATTTAGGGTTTGTTTGAAAGCAAATTTAAGGGGTCAACTTGATAAGTTGGAAAATTGAGGGTTTAGTTTACGTTACTTTTTGTGTGTTAGTATAAGTCTAGGTGTAGTGGGGCATGGGGAGGGGCATCACGCCTAGCACACCAAAACGGGGTGGGCGTGGGAGGAGGAGACGTGGAGGTGGCAATAGCGTGAATGTGGTGATTGATGATTTTTTTTATTTATTTATCAACCAATCAAAATATACCACCTTAACCTTATATTTTTTACCTATCACTTTCACCCTCATTCACTCATTACACCCCTAAACCAGCACTCAGGTTATGACACTCTTTCTCCTACGTAATGCCTATGTGTGACTGACCCGTCATCACTCACACTTCACATATTACGCTTAGTGTAAGGTAAGGTAAAATAAATACTTTCATTATCAAACTATCTCATTGAACTAACATACTTAACACATAGAAAACCGTACATGTAAAATCATCATTTTCCCCTCTTCTCCAACTCGAAAACAATAAAGAACGAAAAATTGAAAACTAAAACATAGAAATTTCTGAGTTATTACCCTTTTCTTCCAAACATGAAACGAAAACAAGCTAATATAAATTATTAACCATTATTATCGTTTCTCTTTATTAATTTCTTATTCTCTTCCCAAAATTGTTGAGAGTTCAAGATTAACAAGCCCAAAGATAACAACAGTTACTATTATTAAACATGAGATTATAAAACAGAAACCACATGGATCAAATATTACAATAACACTCTTAACACGTACGTCATATTTATTTTTTATTTTCACAAAGTAAGCCACTATATATATATATTAGCGGTGTGTACAAAACACCCTCATGGAATCGGGTATATAACTAACTTTCCGGTAGCCCGGTGGGTCTCAAGGTAAGCAAAAGCTTCATTAACTTTGTCAAATGGGTATGGACCTTTAGGGTCAACCAACACTTTGATCTTTCCACTTTCGAGATACGGGTTTAGTTTTGTCAAAACGGATCCATCAGATGTGAGAACGAAATCGAACCCGGGTGGTGGAATTGGCCCGGTTATAGACACCGCAACACCGGTTTCATTAACCGCCTTCACTGCTTTCTCTGGTTGGCCTATAACATTGTATCATCCTTGTAAGTAAATTGATGACACAAATGTACATAACTTGAATGAATCCTAGATGACGTAAATTATTTTGTTTTTGGTACTATGAAATAGATGATAAACGTGTCAAATATGATCATGAAGAAAAGTTATTTAAATAATAATTATTCAATTCGTAAATGAAAGGGGCTATGAGGTTCTACGAGTTGAATAGTTTTAAAATCGAATAATAGGTTGAACCACAACCTTGTCTTTCCAACGGAAATTATTTTAATATACAATTAGCGTCAACTCTGATTAAATAAATTTTATTAATTCAATAAGAATCTAGTTTTAGTATAAAAAAAATGTTTTTGTTATGTTTTATAAATAAAAAAATACATACACAAAATAGTAAGAAACTCTATTGGTAAAAGTAACATACTCTACTTCTTAAAAATCATAGCCACAAAAACTCATAAAGATACATTAAGTTGTTATTATTAGTTAAAAATCAGTTGTATTCTTAAAATATAAAATTATACTATTAGTAAAACAGTAAAAGTGTGAGGCTTGCTATTTTAAGAGATTATATATAACACGTTTAAGATAAAAATATAAACCAAATATACCTTCTATGTATTAAAATTCTTACCAATTGCATCATAGACAACATCATATTTATCTGGTAGATCCTCAAAATTATCTTTGGTGTAATCAATTGCCACATCAGCGCCTAAACTCTTAAGCAACTCGAGTTTTCCTGTACTAGATGTGGCTGCCACTTTTGAAGCACCAAACACATGTTTTGCAAGCTGTTTTAACAGAAAAATGTTTTATTACAAATACACAATGATAACAAAGGACAAAGGAATATCATTATAATTTATAAAGATTCTAAAAATTTCTAAATATGGTTGTTAAAAATAGCTCCCGATTTGAATATCATTTGAAAAAAGCTTGCTCGAAATTGGAAAGGTTAAATCATAACACTTAACTACGGTTAACAACAAAAGTAAGATGATACTGTATAAACTTTTGATAGTCAACAACTTATGGCTGTGATTAGCAACCAATTTATAATTGTTAACTATATCTTTATATAAATAACTAGTTGTAAATTGACAGGATTTGTTGAAATTATATGCAAAATAAGAGATTAAAATACCTGAATCACAAATGATCCAACTCCACCAGCACCATTCAAAACAAGGATTGATTTACCTTCACTAAATCCAGCTTTTTCAAGACCTTCATATGCAGTCTCAATTGCAAGAGGTAATGCAGCTGCTTGAACAAAATCCAAATTCTTAGGTTTTAAAGCTAACAATTTCTCTTCAACAGCTGTGTATTCAGCCAATGATCCAAATTGTTTAGGTCCATCAAGAGCTTTCTCATGTACATCTCCATATACTTCATCTCCTTCTTTCAATCCTTTTACTTTGCTTCCAACTTTCACAACTATTCCAGAAACATCGTATCCTGGAATTGTCTGTTACAAAAAGTGAAAGATTACAAGTGTTTCATGATGATAATGATTATGTAATGAGCAGATCTGATTGTAGATCAAATTTACTTGTGTTTTAAGGTAAAGTAATTAGAAAATAGTGATCTAAAGAATGATTAGATATGAAGAAGACATGATAGAAGCTGTTTATGATTTTTACAGGCTTAATTCTGCACGACCCCAAACGAATCACAATCTCAAATTTCAACCAAAAACAGATTTAAGAGTCAACTCACTTACACATGCTAAAACAGAGAAACGGATCAAATACAACAATTTGAATTTAGAAGGTAGTAAAGAGAATCGTAACACCTTCAAGTTCTACGCAACAAAACTACCTGAATCCCAAATTTCAACCAAAATCGACATAAAACGAGCATAAACATGACGAGAAGAAAAATTGAATCAAACACAATCATTTAAAATAACTGATCGATGAGGTGGTAAAGAGAATCATGTTTCGAACTGAAGAAGTCTCAGAATATAAGCTTCATACGATAATCACATAGTACCTTCAATTTATACTCAACAAACAAACCTGAATCCAAAATTCAACAAAAACTTACCTAAATCTAACATAATCCAACCAAAATAAGCGATCGAATGAACAATCGTTACCAGAAACCTTACCGGTAAAGGAGAATCGGTAGCTTTAAAGTATCCAAACCTCCTTTTGTAATCGACAGGATTTAGAGCAGCAGCAACCACCTTCACCAACACTTGATCATCATTTATCTCTGGAATCGCCACATCGGTAGCCAATTTCAGTACATCAACGCTGCCATATTCATCATATTGCCAAGCTTTCATCTTCGATTATTGTTTTATGAAGAATTTCTGGAATGCACTAGATTTTGCCAATAGTTTGTGGTTGTGGAGTAGTATTTATACGGAGAAAAGCTACTTCGCAAAAAGAAAATGAGTTAGATTACAAAACAGATCCTTGTACTATTTAGTATTTTACTATATGTGCTTGATATTGATTCGTTAGCGTTTTTTGTGTTCGTTTGTGAATTTAACAAACTAACGTGACCAAATTCACTTTCTTAACAAACGAGTACAAACATGAAATCTTGTTGGATTATATGTTCAACGGTCCGCGAGTTTGGTAAAACCTAAATGAACGAACAAAGTCTAGTTAGGTTTGATTTTAGTTTGGTTCGTTCACAACCCTACTAATTTATGAAATCTGATTATAATATAATATTTTTCCTCTTATAATATTACCGTGTACTGAGAAAGATAATAGTAAACTATAGAGTTAGTTAAACCCGCAAAAACCAATGATCTCTTGGCCTAGTGGTTAAGAGGGAGGTGTGAAACAAAGTTTTTCCTGGAGGTCCTGGGTTCAAATCCAGGCAATGGAAAATAATTAACTTGATGATAACTATAACATTTGCTGTTCAAAAAAAAAAAAAAAAGTTAAACCCGCAAAATAATGATGAATTATCTAATAGAATACAGTTGAACCGATTCTAAAAAACAAGATGATCGGAGCTATTTATTTTATTATTTTTTTTTTTTGTATATTAACTGCATTTAATTGAGTTGTTATAATATTGTTTGTTTTTACTTTAGCATAAGCTAAATCGTTAATTATTTTGATATTTATGAACAAAAAATCAAATGGTAGAAAAATAAAAAACAGTTGTTCTTTTTCGTTTAACTTTTGGTATCGGTTGGATTGAGTAAAATTTTTTAGAGCCTTCTAGCCGATTAATTTAAATGTATTGACTCTTAAAGATAAATTGACTTAATTGATTAAAAAAATATTCAGGTAATTAGAAAACTCACACAAATATGCCATATGTTATTGTTTTTAGTTCGGTCTAGTTTGATAGTGTATTGATATAGAATCAATTTATAGTGTGACGAATATTGATTCATATAACTCATCTTAAATTCTTAATACTAAACTGTATGAATGTGAGTGGGCGAGAAAACAAAGCCTTAAAGTGGAGTATGTCAGTTTGTCGCCACTCCATCCCAGTTACTTCTTTGGCTAAAAACTTCACAAAGGTATATATAAACATAAAAAAGAATTTTGTAAAAAGATAATATAACATGAAAAATTAATTAAGCTGTTATGAAGTATTCATATATGTAAAATGTTTAGATAATATAATCCACCCATTCACAGATTAAAACAGAAAAAAGACAACAGAGTTGGCTTACAATCACATTATAGGGTGAAGTTTCTGGTTTGATTCTTTGTAGCTCTCATTTCTTTTATTGTTTTGTTTGTAATACCATTAGATAATAATTTTCACGCCTCGTCTGTGGAGCACGCATATAATATGGACGACCGTCGATGGGCAAAAGTAAAATTGCATTAGTTTTAACGTTATTTTACTTATTTTTGTGAAAATAACGTTAAAAGCGTTTGTTGACGGTTAATCATGCATCGTGAGTCGAGGGTCTTCATCTTACCATCCTCAGAACCTACCTTTAGGTGCGATATACTGAGTACGATGATGATGATTCGTAATACCAAAAGTTTAACCTGAACTACAATATATGCGTCTTTTTTTTTTGTTTTATTTGCATTCATTTATAAATTATAATAGAGTAAATTACTATTTGTGTATTTTAATATACATATTCAAAATGGGTGGTGAATGATAATAGAAGTGAAAAGTTCAAGGATGTGACGTTTATGTATATATTAGGATAGTTGATGGACTAGATTTAAATTCAGTTAACCTTAAAAGTCAAAAAAATGGGAAAGCATGAAAGCAACGTGATATGAATCGATTGGACGTGAATTGGACAAAGACAATGAATACCTAAACACTTAATTTAATGACAGAAGTAAGTAAAGTTTGAACATAACCAATTATTGGTACCATGTTCATCGTTTTGTACGTTACTTGTTTTAATTTGAGGATGTCTATAAACGAACCGAAGAGTTCATAAAATTGTTCGTGAACTGTTCGGTTGAAAGTTTATTTATGTTCGTTTATTTATTAAACGAACAAAAAAATTGTATTCATTTAATTAAACGAACGAACATGAACATACATTTTGTTCATTTTATGTTCACAAACTGTTCGGTTATGTTCGTTTATTTTTGTTCAAATGGTTCATTTATGCTCGTTTGTATTCATTTAACGATATATTTTTATTATTATTTTCAAATAATATATAAATAGCTTTAATATATCAATATTTCATATGTTCTTTGAGTATTTATATTGTTCAATTATGTTTATTTGTTTTCAGTTATGTTCAATTATGTTTATTTGTGTTCATTTATGTTTGTTCATTTGTTTACGTTTGTTCGTGTTCATTTATGTTCGTGAACTGCTCGTTTAACTTATTAACAAACGAACCGAACACAAACATGTCCGTTTCCATAATAAACGAACACGAACACAAAATTTGTGTTCGTTTATGTGTTCATGTTCTTGTTCGGTTAAAGTTAAGGTTCGTTTACATGCATAGTTTTAAGCAAAATCAATTTGGGTCAAAATGGGTCGGTTTAAAAAAAATCAATTTAGTTAAGATAAAACGGATTGCAAAGTCCATTTTGGTAACCTTTGTTGATTTTATCATCAAAT
>WOUH02000041.1:201107-211424 GCA_009936405.2 Stevia rebaudiana | reverse complement strand
GACTTGAAACTTTAGACATCGTTCCTATTAACGATGGACTAAACTGTTAATTATTCCAAACCTTAGGGATAAAAAGTCAGTTTACTTTTTTAAATAAGTAAGATAGATATTTAATTAGATAATAACAAATTTAAATGATTTTAAAATTTAAATACATTTTATAAGTTAAAATAGAATAAGAAGTATAGAATAATTCAAATTGTTAATTTAGTTAATTTAAATAATTAAAGAATTCTTGAAAAACTGAGAAAATGTCATATGGTTTTATTAGAGATAGATCAAAAGAATCACAACCCATATATGAGAGTCGAAATTACAATTGCATCAACTTGATAAACTTAACGGAAAGATACAATTCAGCACCACTCAATATGTAATACAACAAAGGGATATAAGATATTACTTTTGCAATAACGGATTTGTCAAGTTTGTAAAAGAAAGATACATATATGTGTTCGAGATTGATTAAAATAAGTGTTAGATTACAAACATATTTTATTTGAGCATATATAAGTTCGGGGGGCCATGTGTAAATGTTGGAACATAAATGGCTTACGTGGCTCTGCAGGTTGTGTTGGTTGGAAACATCAACGGCAAAAGCGGTTGGGGGGCGGGTGGTGGCAACAGTGTTAGTCGGTGCGTTTGTTGGGGGCGGCTGGTGGTGAGTACATAAACATTCCGACAAAATCCTCGAAAATCCTTGGATAATTTTGAATTTCATCAAGTGTGAGATTTGGTTGAAATTTATTTAAATTTCAATTCCCTGTTGTAGCAAGCCAAACACAACAAGAAATGAAATTTAAATACCAATTCCCTACAATTTCATTTAATTCCGTCCAACTAGAGTTTCGCACTAATCCTCCTTTTCTCCTTCATTTTTCACTTTTCAGCACTCATCGTTTATGACCGGCAACTCACAATTGTAGATTTGAGTTCACACAAAGTTGTTTACATCTTTTTGTTAGTCTCTCTCAACTTCATATTTCATTATTTCAGTTGTTCAATATTGTTAGGTCTTGATTATTTAAGGTTTTCTTGTATCGTTTTATATTGTTTCTAGTGGTTAACAACTATAAACAAAAAATATTCTAGTGCCAAGACTTACCTTAAGTAACCACGGGATCCTCTAGGATGATAATTACAAAAACATTTATTTTAAAAAAAAAAAATAGGTAAGTAAAGCTTGTTTTAAAGATCTAAACTTGTTTTTTGCACACGCTTATTCATAATTATTAGATTATTAAAGAAACAAAAATAGTAACTTTAGTTAATCGATGCCACCTTTAATTGGCGTGTGAATGACTTTTACAAAAAGGTCCTTAATTAGGTGAAGTATGATTTTGTAATTATGGCTTTAGTTTGGTGTGCTCCCTAAACTAGGCCTTAATTCACATTGCAACCCATGATGTTTTGAAATTGTTTCACTGATTGAACCGACTCATTAGTCAGTACTAGTTTAGTGCTTCGACATATCAATTCGGTTGGATGAATATAAATATCGTTAATTTAAAAAAATTTAAATTATATTGTTAGTTATTTTTAAGGAAATAATATAGTATATTTTTTTATTTAAAAAACAAACAAAATAAAGCTTAAACTAGTGTAAGACTAAATCACTATATTCCTAAGATTAGTTTGCAAATATTCTTGTATGCATAAGAGTATAAGACGTCTTAGCTTCATATTTTTTAAAATAAAAAACAAATATTTGTGATATTATGACGATACTTTCACAACAAAACAAAAAACAAATCTAGTCAAATTTAATACTGGTTAACAATTCAACTGCCAGCCATACCAATACACGTGACCCTTAACACAACGACCCAACCCTATCAAACCAACTCAAGTCTTGTCCATTCTCGTTAGAGAAAAAAAAAATCTCATTAATGGAGCCATATCAAGGTGGAGTGGGTCACATTGTCATGTTAGACCGATTCTAGTATTCTGTCGTTCGACGACAAGACATGTAGAAAAATCATTAAAAATGCTGATGAAGTCTTAAACTCGAAGTCAACCCTCCCACCGTTAACTTAGTTCATTATATCATATTTGTATGCCATACAATTCGTAGAAAGTAACTAAGGTAGATAGAAAGATTTCAAAGAAAACATTAGACAACTGTGAATTGTTTTATGTTTTCAGGCATAAAACCATTTAAAGTTACAAACTTGCTAAAAAAAATTGTTCAAACAACATTTCACAAGAAAAAAAAGACCATGTTCTTCATAGTTTTGTACTCGTTATACATTTATATGACTTTGAAAACTAGTTACTTAGTTAGATGAAACATGATACCAAACTAGAAGGGACCATCTTGTAGTCAGGACATAATGCTGGTATTAAAGTATAAAATTAATCTGAGTTCATCATCGAAGAACAAATCTTCTATATATATTGAAGTGGGTATTTTTGTACGGCATGTTTCTTCACAGTTGCGTAACTTGCGTTTGGAGAAGAACTACACAAACATTCACACAATTGGTGTTTTAGGTCATCTTCTCCAGGTTTCCGGCCACACTTTCAGAAACAGAGTGACGTAAGATATCGGCAAATGGCTGAACAAACCACCGTCTCCGCCGCCGCCGTCACCGCCGCCGATTCTCCGCTGAAGAGGCCAAGGGAAGAAGACCAGAATGGCGGTTACATATCGTCGGTAATTCCTGGATGGTTTTCAGAAATTAGCCCAATGTGGCCCGGTAGGTTTTCTTCAAATTTGTTATTGTTTTTAGTGTTTTTAATTGCATATGAATATATGATTCTTGTGGGATTATATTTTCAAATTGCTTACAGAATTCTCTGTCAATAACCTTATCATATCTGTAATTTATACAGATTTTGCAGAGGTTTTGTATATTTTGGTTAATGGGTTTACTAAAGCTGATGTTGAATTGGGATTTTGTAGCAAGTATCATTTAAGTACTTCGATGTGATTTTTTTGTTCCTAAAACTGAAAAAAAAAACATAATTTTTTTGGTATTTAGGGTTTAGGGTAGTAATACTCATGATGAAAAAAAGAATTCTGTTATTTGGTTTAAACTTTAAAGCACACAATATGTCTATTGCAATCGAAATCTTTTTAATAACCAAAACATCTCTTTCAAAATAGAATTTCAAAACCATTCATTTGACATTCATAAGTCAAAAGGTGGACTATAATCATGTTGTTTTACTATTGCTTTTGTTAGTTAAGAATTTTTGGCCACATGTACAGTTTAATTTGGTTCTCTGAGTAATTATCTGGAAAAAAAATAAATTGTTGCAGAAGCTTCAAATGATATCTTTATTACCTTATTTGTATGATCTTTGAGTTTAAGTGGTAATTTGTTTCGTTGTCATTGTGTTTCTTAGTTGGTATTTTGGATTGCTTTTTATACTTGTTATAAAGCTTTTTTTGATAATATGAATTAAAAATTAGTTTATAAATTCAGTTATTTGGTATAAACATAATATTTCTAATTTTCGAAATAATTTAATTGTAGGTGAAGCACACTCTTTGAAGGTGGAAAAAATATTGTTTCAGGGAAAATCTGATTACCAAAATGTTATGGTATTTCAGGTAATTGATTTTTCATTCTTTTCACCCTCTTTCGGTTGCTATATTAACATACAAAAAAAAAATGTTTTTTTTTTCAACTTTTTAAATTTTTTTTTTCAGTCTGCAACGTATGGGAAAGTTCTTGTTTTAGATGGTGTAATTCAACTTACAGAGAGAGATGAATGCGCGTATTCAGAAATGATTACTCATCTTCCTCTTTGTTCAATCCCAAATCCTAAAAAGGTTCTGTTTTTTTCTTTACAACTAATTACTTGCAATCTTTAATGCACTAATAATGTCAAATTAATCATGGGTGTTTGTTGATAACATTAGCAAAAAGCGAAAGTTTCAAACTTGATTGTCTTTATGATGATTTGTAGGTTTTGGTTGTTGGAGGAGGAGATGGTGGTGTATTGCGTGAAGTTGCTCGCTATTCTTCTGTTGAGCATATAGATATTTGTGAGATCGATAAGATGGTTGTTGATGTGAGTAATTATAATTATTATTTGTTTTTAATTTTAATCTTCATTGTATTCAAATGGTTTGATAACTTTTTATTGTTAATGAAAACCTCTTACTATCTCATTTTTTGCATGAAAAAAATCCCATTAAGTGAGTTGTGAATTGTTAAAGTCGTTGAATTTGCTAAATTCATAAAAAAATAATTAGAAATGTATGCAATTTATGGTAAAACATGGATGCCATGTAGACTCTTTATAAAAGAGTTGTTGTGGCATCCATATTTGCTAAAAAACCAAGATTTTTAATTAATTTCAAAGATTTGTATAAAATTGAAAAGATTTGTATAAATTAGTTTTTAATTTTTTCATAGGACTTTAATCCCAGGCCTAATTTGAAATTAATTATCCCAATTTTCATTTTTTTCAGGTATCCAAACAGTTTTTTCCTGATGTAGCTATTGGTTATGAAGATCCACGTGTCAAACTCCACATAGGCGATGGTAAATACATCATCAGTTAAACCTTTTGCAATATTCTCAATTTTCAATTGTTTTTCCAAAAGGGATCTTTAATTATTTAAAAATATTGTAGGAGTTGCATTCTTGAAGGCTGCTACTGAAGGAAGTTATGATGCTGTTATCGTCGATTCTTCTGATCCAATTGGTAAACATACTTGGGCCCATAAGCCCATTTGTTCTATAAAATTATTTCAATATGCTGACGTGGCGGCGGTTACACTTCAGGTCCCGCACAAGAACTATTCGAAAAACCTTTCTTTGAGTCGGTTGCTAAAGCGCTTCGACCCGGTGGTGTTGTGTGCACACAAGCCGAGAGTATATGGCTTCATATGCATATAATTGAAGATATTGTTACAAATTGCAGACAAGTTTTTAACGGGTCGGTTAATTACGCGTGGACAACTGTTCCTACATATCCTAGGTAATATATGTTTCATATTAATTTTTTTTATTATTATTATTTTTTTGTTTGTTTTATAATGAATTAATTACATGGTTCCTGTGGTTTGCGGAAAGTAACATGTTTGGTTACGAAGGGTTTAAAAAACGTGTATGTTATTTTAAGCTGTCAGTTTGGTAACAAGTTTGGGTATTAGGGCTAACATCGGTATTTTCTATTAAATTAGGGTGAAATGAAAAAAAAAGTTCCTTTTTTACTTTTTAAATAGTCAATGTTAAAAGGTGAATAGGTCAAAGGGTATTTTGGTCATTTCACCCTAATTTAACTGAAGCGTTAACGGATGTTAGTCTTAATACATAAACTTGTTACTAAACTGAAAGCATAAAACACAAACGTGTTACTTTAAACCTTTAGTACACATAAACCTGTTACTTTTCGCAAACCAGTGTGTAATTAACTCTTTTTTAACTTTTAAGTAAAAATTGTGTATGAAATGCAAATGCAGTGGTGTTATTGGATTCATGTTGTGTTCAACCGAGGGACCCGCGGTTAATTTCAAGAACCCGATTAACTTTATAGAAGAAAATGACCATGGATGCAAACCATTGAAGTTTTACAACAAAGAGGTATTCTTTAAGGCCTTAAAACACTTACATTTCAATAAGTCTATATAGGTTTAAATAATATTCGAGGACCTTTTTCGGTAAGATTTTTAAGTTTAGGGACCTAACCATGTAAAATTCAAAGTGTAGATAGGGGTGTTTACTATAAATGGTATGGTTATATCATTAAATAAAATAAATGTTTCTTGATGGGTAATAAACTAATAACAACTTCATTTTTGTTGATGTTTTATGGATTAAATTTTCATTTTATAGATCCACACTGCTGCTTTCTGTCTGCCTTCATTTGCGAAGAAATTAATCGAAGCGAAAAGCACAAAGTGATGATGTATCAAAATAGAACTAGCAAAGACGCCCGGTGTGAATGAGGATATTCATGTTGTTATGTGTCTCCGTTTTATTTCAAAAATATGTTTTTGAGACAAATGTGTCGAGGGTTTTGTTTTTGTGACAATTAATATATTTTGTACTATTTACTGGACTTTTTGGTTAATGAGCCACATATGGTAGCAAGAGTACATTTAGTATATTTTTCGAGGATTGTATTCGATCTATAAGTTGAAATGAAACTATAACATGCTAACATGTGTTTTTTGGGCTGATATCGGTTTTGGGCTGATATCGGTTTTGGGCTACAGGCATACACTTAGAGCCCAATATGTTACATATTTACATGATTACATCATTACATGCATCATGTCATCTTGTCCTTGTGTGTAGTTTTTGCAAAAAACCATACCCGAAATCAGAATCTGGTTTTTTTTTACATGGGTATTTTATACCGGTAACCAAACCCGACCTTACTTGTACGGTATGAATAGGGTATACATATTCAGCTCAATAGCTGTACCTAGAAAATTTGAAAACCAGTTATTTTGATATACGTGATTTGTGCATCTCTACCGTCATAACTTTAATGTTAAAAGGAGCTCAAATAATTAATGAAAAATGCTAACATGCATGTTTGATGTGAGTTTTATTTTAAATACATTACTAAAGATAGATTAATATGCATAATGATACATGCAATGTGCATAGTGTTTGTAGCATTATGTAAAACACTATGCATAATGCTTATATCATTCTTTATGATAGGGACGGCTAAGATTTTGCTATGACAACTTGTGCAATAAGAACTCATTACAATTGCAAATCAGATCATAAAAAATAAAATAAAAAATTAGTCACACCTTTATAATAGTAAACATGATTAATGCTATTGTGTATACGCACAATTGTAAACATAAATGTTGGTTTAATTACAACAGTACTATAATCAAATTGGAGATGATGTAATTCCTAACTTTGTGATATAAATTTATTAGAAAGTAATGAAGTGTATTAACAATGTCATAGTTGATAAAAAAAAAATTTTAGAACTGATATTTTTTTGTATATTGAATATTTAAAACACGGTAACAATCGTAATTATTAAATTGATATTTGAATTTGCATATAACTTGTAAGAATAACATGTCAAAACAAATTTTATTCAAAGATACCAATTACTTTTAAATAGGTATATTCTTGTCAAATTTTATAAGGATAAAGATATACATGCATAGAAACAGAAATAATGATCCGAGAAATTATATTCTCGTTCTTCTAGTAATCAATATATATTAATTACACTTGAATAAAATCAAATGACATAATTATTATAAAACCATTAAAAACATAATTTATTTGGACTATGGACATTATAATACTTTTATAATTAAACCAAAGACAATTTGCATCTTGGGATCAGGATGACCATACCATCATGTGCCATCCTTACTGTAAAGAGATGATTACAACAACCAAATGTAAAAAAGTTAGGGCAATGAAATGACACATTTGTTGGAGAAACTATAATTCACTTACTAAATTATTCATATTATTGTTTTCTTTTCAATCATGGCTGGTTGTTAGGGAGA
Organism: Stevia rebaudiana; assembly: GCA_009936405.2. Classification (NCBI taxonomy): domain Eukaryota; kingdom Viridiplantae; phylum Streptophyta; class Magnoliopsida; order Asterales; family Asteraceae; genus Stevia; species Stevia rebaudiana. Next base: position 203,965 of record WOUH02000041.1, on the reverse strand, counting down.
ATGTTCCATTACAATAACCCCATTCACGTTTGTTTTGGATAATTTTAAAAAACTAAGTGGAATGTTGTTGGAAATTTGGAATGATTTCCTTTACTTATATATAGTAAGCTTCATTACTAAAACGTGTTATTATTGCTATTATCTTAATCCTTTTGAGCAATATAAAATGACACACTTTAGTTTTTGTTAAAAAGTGTTTGCATATGTACGTAATTTTAGAAAGAGACCACGGATCGAAAAAGTTATGACTGAAACGGAAGCCTAATATGTTGGATTTAATATGAAAGAACTTGTCCAACAAACTTGTCTCAAGTGGTAATAAACCTCAGTAGCCTACCTACTAATGTTCGAATCTCACTTGGGGCAATTTAAATTGACACGAGGTGAGGAGTCAGCTTGAGATTTATCCCGGGTTCGGTTCTGATGGATGGCGAGGGTTTACCTATTCCATGGGGTTCCCGCGCATCAGTGGTGTTTGTTTCACCGCTACCCGGTGGGTCTGGTTCAGACAACATACGTGATGCGTGAAAGTTGAAACAACGCCGTTCAATAAAAAATATGAAAGAACTTGAAATGACAAAATATGTCTCTCATTGCAAATTTACCATCTTAAAAAATAAATTCTTATACAACAAAAAGACCAAAAAAAGTAGTTAAACTATGTTATGGACAAATCATCACCGAACATAGTACTTCAATGGTCGTGAGGCGGCTTAATGTAAAAAAGTCACATTTAAATATATACGAAACTAGTATAACGTTATTGATAGAGTAATACCATATGTTGTAGGTACATTAATGTGTCTTGCTACTTATAATTATACTATCTATCTAGATCTGTTGACATGATATAGCTCATATCTAACAAGAAGGCGTGAGAATGTGGTAAAATAAATATTTACTGACAACTACTAGTGATATAAATCTTGTTACATTGTATTCACGAGTGGAGTTGTCAAGAACGTGTAAGGATAATAATACTACACATTCTTGGATCTTATGTTATTTCTTAAGAAGATGTACAAAATGTCTTACATGAGAAACACTATTACTTTGTATGTAAAAGTATACATTAAGGTAACATAACCAAACATATGTTTATCTAATTATCTTTGAATTATAAAAGACTTATTAAACACTAGTAAAAACAAAATGAAGTTGAATATATGGTGTATAAATTTGATCAAGTAGTATTATTCATATACTGACACTTCAATCCGGACACCCAAATTAATATCAATGACACGCCATAAGGCCCTATAAGCCTCGTATTACTTTGGTTGAATAGATAAAGACTGCAAAGCATGTTTTCATTCAGGCATACTTACATATAGGATACATATGTATAAGCTTATATGACAAGTATAAGCTTACATGACAAGTATTGTAATACTACATAACACTATACAACTTGTAAACAATTCTCTTTTTCTCTTTCATGATATGATTTTACTTTTCTCTAGGGTAACTAATTATCTTGACTGTATTATCATTTGTATGTTTTCTTATCTTGGCTAGTTATAGTGTGTATAGCAATAACAGCAATACAAGTTGTATAGGCTTATACTAAGACATACGACAATTGCCAAAATAGGGTTACATGCGTTGCAACCTTCGTTTTTTTAACCAAAGTGATATAAGTCATATAGTGCATGCTTTATGGTCGTAACATTAACATCAATCTTATGTTCGCAATGAGAGGCTAGCAACACTCCCACCAAACTTGCGCTTCGGCTTCTCAGGTAAAATCTGCCAAAAAAAACCAATTGAATGGGTGTGGCTTTTGTAGAAAAAAATGTTTAGGATAATTTATGATTGTACCTCTTGTATAGCGGTTAATTTAGAATAGTAAAAATAAAGTAAAGTATTCTACTTGTATTATGTTAAAATATTTGGAGTCAAAGAGGGTTATGTCCTCCGCCCTGAAAATGCATTTTCATAAAACCGCGTGGATGATGTAATGGGTATCTAACCCTCTGTACACACTGAGATATGTGGGGTTTTTACTTTTTGATTTTTGACATTAAATATCAAATCATTTAATTTAAAGTGACAGCCACTTCGTTCTTTCTCAGACTTTCATAATGAATAGATTAAAAAATGCCTATTATTACATCCCTCACTGCTTTATTAAAATAAATTAAATTGAGCAAATAAATATTTAAATAAAATTTCTCACTATATAAATATTATGATTGTTACTGACTATCATGGGAGCCTAAAACGTCTGCAAGAGGTGCGATCTCATATTACCTTAATTTTTTAGGTCCTGAAATTTTAACTTTTTTTTACATATAGTTATATTTATAAAAAAAAGTATAGGCTTACAATAAAAATTATTTAACTTATTAAAGTTTTAATTCAGTTATAAATGACATATAAATTCATTAACTAATAAATTATTAGAGTGTTAACCCAATTTTCAATTTATAAATATTTATAGTATATATAGTGAGCCCATTTTTAATAGTTGCACATGACACTTAAAATCTCGGAAACGGTCCTGTTGATTATTCTCATTTATTAAATTATTGGCTTACAACGCTGTGTATGCAGATAAAAAATATATATTTTTATAATGACGTAAGCACATTTGCCATGACTTTTTTTTATGAAACATTGTTAGATCTATAAAAAGAATGATACTTGCCCATACTATTTCATTTTGTATTTGTATTTATGTTTTTGCATAACTTGTAAATTTGCTTAAACATATATATATAAACTGTCTGATTTCCTTAAATATAATAAACTGTGTTTTTTAATAATGATCTTTGAAAAAGGTTTTATCACAGGTACAAAGATCTCTGGACCTTGGACACAAAAGATCTTTGAGGACTAGATGGAAGCTTGTACCA
>WOUH02000041.1:172823-184640 GCA_009936405.2 Stevia rebaudiana | reverse complement strand
GGGTATATACATAAAGGACGATTCGTGTAATTTACTCAAAAGAGTATGTCATGGGTTTTTTTACATCTATAAGAGGTGAATTAACACACCTAAATGAACTAAATTGGGGGGTTTTTTGGGATCAAATTTACCCCCTTTTGCATCATAGTTTTACCCTTGTTTTGAAACTAAGAAGTTTAATAGCAATTGTATGGTTTGCATGTAGTAAACACTTTTTTTATTTATAAAATAGTAATTCATTTTTTTTAAATATAAACGTTTTACATTAAAATAGAAGGTAAACGGGCGACAAGCTGCACCGCTAGTCCTTTTTTGATAAAAAAACTAAGTCTTTTAAAAATCACATTCATAGCTCTACAAGTCATAACATTGCTATGCATAACAGTTTGATGGGTTGCATATGTGTTTTGTCTTTCAATTTATGTGTTTGATAACTGTTGGATGCTTTGCATGTGTTTTGCCTTTCAGCTTATATGTTTGATAATTGTTAGATGGTTTAATCGTTGGCAATCAGGCCCAAAAACACAAATGTTGATACTAAAGACCGACTCTTTTTTGCATTGGACTCTTGACTTTTAAAAACACAATAACCTCTATTTATAATAGAACAAACTTGCAATACTAACTTAACCTCCAAGCTAAATAAAGTATCAAATAAACTTATCAAATATTAGACTCACACATAAAAAAAAGTGAAAATCTACTCATACTAAAAAAAACTTTATTCTAACTTTAGTAATTCAACTTTCAGTTTTACCTAATCAAGATTAATCCTTCATTAATAAACATGATTTGTATATGGTTTGCATCTGTTTTTTGTGTTTAATATGGTGTAATTGAATGGCTTCTACAACGATGTAGGTAAGAGAGAATGTTTGTGTAATCTTTTACTATAATTGTATATGAAGCTTGGTTGTACGTGTATATGGTAAGAGGGGGAATGGAATAGACGGATGCAATTTAATTTTTGGTTGAGAAAGATTTGAACTTTTAATTTTGGAGTCAATGGGACAGAAAGGAAGAAAAGTAATCCAAGAAATGCAAGCTACAAATTGGGTCTTTTACAACCTTTGATTTGTTTAATGGCTTATTTCTTATATATGACCCTTTTTATCACTTGATATAATTGCTATAGTGGTGCTGGTTGTATATTTGAAATGCTAAAAATAGAATATATCTAATTGAATCATTATATTAATCCAAAAATCAACACAATTGAATAAAATATTATGATGGGAAGCATAAGATGAAAGCAGCCAAAAAGAAATTTAGTGGCATGCACAAGATTAGCAAAAGGTGGGATGTTGAATGTTTTTTTCTATCGACTATTTTTTGTGATGTTTGGAACTTACCGTTGGTGGATCATGTGCACCATCATGCTTATTTGTTTCCAGTTTGCTCAACCACGTGACCACATTTTTTTTGCAAACCGTCTTATTCGTTTTTTTAAATATTAGTATATACAGATAGTGAGAACTAGGAAAGTTCAAGCTTTTGTAAAACCTTAAGAGACATTTTTTTTACATATGTGTAAAAGGGAGTTCTTATAGTTCTCTCAAGGCTGATTACGTCTAATTTTCCAGTCGACTGGCTTAAGAGCGTCTAACTCATTTTGCAACCTTGTGTATATGTATATCACACAGACAAATAAATGTATATCACAAACCTAATATATGAAAAGGTATACTAGAGAATCATCCTGTTTTCTAGACTAAATCCGTATGTAAACTGAAAACGATCCTATCACTAAAAGTTAAAACCAAGCCTCCATAAAAAAATAAATTAATATAAAATAACAAACAACCAAAATCCTTTTTACATTTCTTATTTTAAACCTCTTCTTAGTATATATGACCCTTCACTAAATATTATGATTTATACTATGAGTGTGTATATATATAAAATTAAATCTTTAATAAGAAAACTAATTGTTGTAACAGTTTTAGTCCATGGATATCTTTGTCTTTTCATATTGTTTAAATAGAATAATTGGATAGTTATAAAATGAATGGAGCTAAATGAAATAATACGAAAACTATTGGGCTAAAAAAAGTAAATTTTAAACTTTTGGAATAAAATTGTTATTTTTATCAAACAACAAAAACTAAAACCGTACTTAATTCAAGAAACAATTTATTGGAAAAGAAAGTAATTCGGTGATCTACAAAACAGTGAATAATTTTCTTTTCTTATTCAAGTGCACAACAATTATCTAGTGGACAAAAATATATAGTTGATCAATTTCAATATATATTTTTTTTAATATGAATACAACTTTTATGTTCAGGTATTTTAAATTACACAATATATTATAATTATTAACCAATTATTTGCTCTGAGGCGAACATCAGAATATTGAGAACTATAATCATAATAATAATAATAATATTAAAGAGTATTTAATTAACAAGTTGGTACAAAGCTACCGGGATCGCAAGACATTCTTGATCCCACATGCACATGTTAGATTTTTAATAGCATTTAAAGTACGACACCCATGACACCTCACTCGTGATCTATCCACCCACATATAATAAAAATTATATACATATATTATTTATTATTGGTTGTCCAAAAATTTGTCTCTATTGCTAAATATAGCAATTCTTAGTTCATACAAAGTTACAAACCATTGTTCCTGCGTGTCTTTTCATATGATTGTAGGGGTGTTTCGAATTGCTTATTAATAGTATCAAATCATTGTTTCTTGATCGAGGTATCCTAAGTTATTTTCTCTATTGATTACAAATAAAAGATCAAACTAATATTTAGAAAAAAACTTAGAAATAGCCGAAGTTAAGTGATTAATAGTTTATTTACAATAATTTATTTATCTTAGTTTGGTTAGCTTTATAAAAATCTTAATTATACAATTTCTATAACCAACATTTAATCAAAGCGAATCCAACCCATTCTTTCGTAGAAAAGAAAATTTTAATATTCACTTTTCGTGATCATGATTCATGGCAAATTGGCAACTTCATATACGATTAACTGATTAAATATATATAAAACCCTACTACAACTACTACTAAATTCTTTAACGTTTCAAAATTACTTATCACAATCAAATCATTCCCATTTCATTACATAATCCATCATTCACCATGAGCAAAACCGCGCGAACGAGAATGTGAACGAGTGCGCATCTTACCACGATGATCATAAACCGAATTCCCATGATCTAACGGCTTTATAACCATTGACTCACCTCGTTCTTGAACCGCACCAAATACAATCTCATTCGTGTTCTCTTTACTTTCTTCATAATAGGTTTCCGCCTTTGAAGAGTAATACCTGTTATGATGTTGTTGATGTTGTTGCTGTTGTGACTGTTGATGATCGCGGTCCCACCCGCTGTACAGGTGGCGGCTCTGGCGAAACTGTTGAATCTTTTCAGCGTCGTTAGTCATAAACGGGTACGTTTTTTTCGGGGTCGGGGTTCGGGTCTCGATAGACGGAGGCGGTTCATCACCATCCGGGATCACGAAACTATCTTGAACAGGCCACGGGTTTTGGTTTGGGTTTGACCCGAATTTGTGGTTTTGGTGAAATGGCGGTTGGTTTTGGTAGTGTAAGTAGTTCGGTTGTTTCTTTTTAAAGCCCGGGAAAACGTTTGTTAAAATTTCTGAAAACGATGACGTGGCGTTGGAAATGAGTTTCCCGAGAGACGTAACGAATGTATCTTCCGGTTTTTCGGGTTCGTTTTCTGAAGGAATTAGTGGTGGTCTTAAGGTTGACTTTTGGTATGGTGGTGTTGGAATTATGTTTGGTTTCATTGTTGTTTGTGGTTCATCCTGCAAGAAATGAATAATTAGTCTGGTTTAATATGACTTTTATTTAAAATCTGTGTGGTTTGACTTTTTAGGTCAAACAGAGTAACTTTTACTTTGAAATTGCTATGACTTCTATAAATTTGTGGGAAATGTTTGCTACAGCAAACATAACAAGTATTATGAATTATGACTAAAAATATAAAAACATTGAATCAATGAAGAAATTTATAGAACTTTTGAACTTGCAAAATGCTATGTTTTACCATAAAAGTCAAATTGTTGACTTTTGAGGTCAATCGCAGCTGCTTTCAACTTCATTTTTTAATATTTCTATGCTAAATTTACCCAAAAGAACTAAAAAATAAAAAGTTTACCAGTTTTAATGGAATCAAAAAATATAAAACTTACGGTTTGATTTAAAAGCATGCTACCAACTCTGCGTTGCAGCAACGCAAGCATGTAACCAAAGAAACCCGCTGCAACCAACACTGCAATCCCTGCAACAAGTTTCACAATTTTTAATACATTTTTAAATTATCCCAATAAGTAAAAGATGTATTTAAAAAAAATATATTAATACCCGTTGTCATGTAACAAATAAACCGATGATGCATTGATCATGGTTCTCAAATTTATCTTTTAACAAAGGGTATTTCATTTTTCAAATATTTAAAAACTAGTCAAAACAATTTTTATAAAATCATGCGACAAATAAAAACTCTAATTTGCTTTTTTTAACTAACCGATAGGGAAACCGCTTCCATACTGATAAGCACAATCATCAAACGGTAGTTGGATCTCACGAATCGCTTGATTTCCTCTATCTATAACAAGAAGCGAGCAACTACTTCCAATGTAAACAACATCAAAATCATTAGAAAATTTAGCATCTTCACTTGGTCCATCCACGTGGCCCCCACGACCCGTTTTCCCGCCTCCCGCAATAGTCGTCACCCCTGTTCCAATAAACAATTATAAAAAATTGCATAATCATAAGTTTTTTTAGCACATTAGTGACATTTGTTAAGCAATCTTCATTCACCACAAATAAGTAGATATTATAACAACTTATCATCATCCAAACACTCAATCGTGGATAATAATTTGCATATCAAATGGTTGTAAATGAGCAACAGTGTGCAACATATTTCTAAGAAAAATGGAATTGTTATAAACCAATTTCTTTGGTTTTTGGTCTCATGATTAATCAGAATTACAAAATATAAATGATTAATAAATAGATGAATATTACCTGTGTCACTTATTTTTCTAATTGCCATGTTGGCAGTATCAGCAATGTATATATTTCCTTTATCATCAACCGTAAGACCTTTCGGGTGGTTCATTTTAGCTTCTCTAAGTTTCCCGTCTACATGTCCCGAATGACCATCAGGCGATCCAGCAACTAATTTCGGTCTACTATCTGAAAATTTTCAAATTAATATATTACAATTAAATATCTATTTACATATTTAATACCATATATAGATCATACAAACCTAAAGAGAAATATAGATCAATGTCATTGTCACAATTACTATAGGGAGAAACAATGGGATCAAATTGCATATTTTACAATAAAATAAAAATGTTACACAATTGAATGGATTAAGAACAACTTACATAGAGATAAAGAAGAAGAGATTTTGTAAAGATTGCTATTAGCAGAATCAAGAACAAGAAGCTCTCCATTTGGCAAAATTTCAAGAGAATGAGGTTCAATTCCAAGTTTACTTCCATCAAAAACCGTTTCAACATTATATCCACTTTCGAATTTCATCAATGGACGTCCAGTGATTGCTAAAAACAACAAAATCGAACATTTAAAATCGCCATTGTTGGTAACAATTGCAGCATTAAACGAGCTTAGATACAGAAATTAACATATAATGTAACGTAATCAACAACACCCACAACGATTGAACAAAAACAACATTGGGGATGATTGTTTCCATATGTAATTGAAACAAAAATCGAAGATCCATTACATGTTTTGGTAGTCGATTTGACTTTAAGCGACAAAGCCCATTTCATGAAAGCAGAAGCAGCATTTGAGAAAACCCCATTAACAATCCCTGCAAAAAGTATGAGTGTAAGTGAAAATGTGAAATTACAGTACAACAATCGCAGATCCCATGAACGAAAATGAATAAAATGCAGTATACAACTAACCACACAACACTCACTTGCAGGTGAAGTGTGTGAAGCTGCAGAAGATAAACCAGTCAAAAGGAAGATAGAAATTGCGAAAACAAACACGGTTTTATCCATTGCGGCCATTGTTGTGACTTGTGAGGAGGTGGAAGGATTTAGAGTTGAGAGGTGATCTGCATTACAAGACGAACCCTAATGAGAATCTGAAATTGGGTTTGTTAAAAAGGAAATGCTTTTTGATGGGTTTTATAAAATTTCATGAAAAGAAGTGGGATTTTTGAGAGAGGTGTGAAAGTTAATTTGAGGAAAGAAGAAGGATGAAAAAGATGAGAAATGACAACATGGAGAGAATTGGGGCCATGGTCAGTGTCTACTGTCTAGTGGAAGACAGTAGTTAGAGAATAATAATTTTTTAATGTTATTAAATATGAGAAATTATAATAAAATAGAATATTTAATTTTTATATTGAGAATTGGGGCCATGGTCCGAGTCTAGTAAAAGTTGTATTTTTGTAATAAACCATGCCCAACGATTCAAACGTATTCATGAAGTGTAACTTTTTAACATTTTTATATGAATTTATGATAGAAAAGATATTATATTTTGGTGGACTATAAATTAATTTCAATTAGAGACAAAGGAAATGAGCGCAAGTGAAATGAGTTAAAGTGGAACCTGGTCCAGCTCGATTTATTTACAAAATGTGTCGAACCGACTTCATTCTTTTATCTTGACGAACTAAAGTGATGGATTCGGACCTGGCTCTTACAATCAAGCATTCAAGCCAGGCTTGTGTGTTAGCCAGCTTTTTCTTATTAAAAGTATTATGATGTTGTTAATTATTAGAATTATATACATAAAAATAAAGAATACTGTTTTTTAATTTGGGTATATTTTTGAATTTTGTTTTTCTTAACTCGTTGAACCAATACTAGAAGAAATATACTTCATGGACTAAGATACTTTCGGCCAAAATAATATTATTTTTCAACCGAAATAATCAAGCCCAATATCTCCTTGTTTGTTGTTAAATTGTGTGTCAAACATTGAACATAAACAATAAAACAAACTTGGATTGTTGATTTTGATCTTCACCAACATAATTGAATCCGTGGTATAATCTCTGAATCATTGAAAACTTTTAGATAAACCTATTTCGTGGGTTACACGCTATTGATTTATCAGACAAGACAAAGATTTCTGTTTCATATAATCTCATTTGATGAATATGTGATCTTCTTCTTTGATTTTGATGTTTGGTTCTATGTAATCCTAGAATACGCATATGCGTATTCGTTTGTGTTTCTTTTTATCGAGCGTATCCAGAAGAAGAAAAAACAATCTTCTATTTGCGAAAAAATAAACCCACTTTTGACTTATTTACATAATTAACCTAAGTTAACTAAACTTATTAAATCAAGCCCAAAGTTTAGTTATAAAACCGAAATAACATATAGAATTAAATCGAGCCCGCACTCCCGTGTCACCTAACTCGTTTAATATCTAATGTTATTTCATCGATCAACAAGTTAATCCAATAAACTAAGATATACGTTGATAGAACTAAATTTACCAACATTGTTTAGATTCATATAATCCATGGCCATAAGTCTACTGCAGCATGACAAACAATACGTGCATATATATTATAAACAAATGCCGAGAACCCTTTTAGGTCACAATTAAGGTAAGATCATAAGATTATAATCATGAACCCATATATAATATGGAAAAATTACTAAAGTATACGTCATTTTCCGGAGTGAACATCATTTTTCAACTTAAAAATCTTATGGACATATAAGAATTTAGCCAATCGGGTGGGTTCAATTCAGACTTGCCAGCTAACAGGCTAAAGGCTAAGCTGAACTCAGGCTAATTTAGATGATACTCACTAGCCGATACGTCGAAAGCCTTATTAATACAATAAGTCCACTAGACATATGATACGAACCAAGTTAGAACATAAATGAAAATACGTGATTTACCATCCCACTTTGGATTCTTGCCCAAATTGAAATTGATCCACGTATTCAGGTGTTAGGGATTTCAAATCGTTCCCACTTCAATCTTAGTTTAAGTATTTGTTTGGATGTCGTTGTTTTTATTATCGAAATTAGGGTTTCATACCTTATATTTGGAGATTACACACTCTCAAAATTGGGCACTATATGCCCTTATTTACTATTTAATCAAAGTATAGAATTTATAGTTCTAAAAAAATTGGTTAAATTAATCTATTTTATTATCTTTCCCATACGGTTTTGATTATTTGCACACACATAAGCCTGTCAGTAAAAACGGTCAGCAAGGTCCGAGCAAACCGGAAGCATGCATTGAGAAAGTGATCTTATTATTTGTTTACAGAAACCACATAAAACCTTTTGTAAAGATCACGTGGATGACACGTGCGTAGCAACTTCGTGTTCAGTATCATTTCATAAATAAATACATAATCAACTTTAAACACAAAAACATGCTAATAACCCTGAAACATTTCATGTATAGACTACAAAAACTATTTACAAAAAACATATAACTTATGTATTCACACATGATACACCATCCCCACTTCAAGAGTTGAAGCATGAGGTACATGTAATAATTGTGTTGACGGTCTACTATTTCTTCTCAAAAACTCATAACCTAAATTTATTGCAATTTTTTTAAATAAACTTGACCCTTGTTTTGCTTTAACATATGCATGACCCAAAATATAAGCAACCCCAGCTTCTCTAGCCTCCAATAGGTCCCGTAACTCGGCCCGCGAACCATCATCAATCTTCGGGCTCTCAGGTACCACAAATCTCACTCGTTTCTTTGTTTGGTTAGCAGGTGAGGCCCGTATGTCTTGAACATCGGGCCTATTGGGCCTATCTGGCCCGTCCATGCGCCATTGAACGCCTTGTAGGTGCGTGGAAGGCGTCCCGACGACAGTCATTGCCTCATCATCAATGTTGTCGACGATGAGTTTGTTAGGGGTACTTTTGTCTTTTTGCGTTCGGATAAATTCGGCTACGCTACAAACCAAATCTTTTTCAAACTCTACGTCGTCTTTGTGAACGTCGCGATAACCGTACCTGACTATGCACCGGTACACCCGGTGCTCTGGTGGGCCTATGTGGCCCACCAGAAACCGTTCCTCATGTCCCACGTGTGGGACCGGGACGGATTTCACACAAAGGAAAATGAGTACTTGATGGAAAGCGGGGAGGTTGGTCACGAAATGCGAAAAGATTGCAGGGATGCCTGAAACGAGCTCGGTTTGAACCAGTCCGATTCCTCGAACCCGGACTATGCCAAGTGTCGGGCCCAGACTCAGTAGCCAATCAACCGATACTTTATTTTGGACATCAAATTCGTACTTTTTAATCGTACCGTAATGCCACACATACATCACGAGCATGAAGATAAACGCGAGTGCTACCGGGACCCACGCCCCTTCAAGAAACTTAACAAGAGAAGCTGAAAAATACAAAGCTTCAATAGTCCCGAAAAGCACCACAAAACCGATTGCAAGAAAAACACTTCGGTGCCAACATAGGACGATAATGAGAGACATTAAGCAAGTTGTAACCAACATAACCGTAATAACCGCCAAACCTGATCAAGATATAATGAAATCGATAAAACTTAGAGTTACCTACACAAATGGTCCCCATGGTTTGAGAAAAGTAACATGCTTTGGTACTATCAAAAAAGCTAACAAGTTTAGGGTTATTGATTTCAATTTTGTAACGAGTTTGGGTATTAAGTCTGACTTCCGTAAACCTTTCACAATATCAGCTTGAAATGACCAAAATACCCTTTAACTTTTCTAAAAGTCAAAGGGTATTTTGTCACTTCAGTCTAATTTAACGGAAGTCAGCATTGATACCGAAACTCGTTACTAAAATGAAAGCACAAACCAAAAACTTGTTATTTTTAAACCTTAATACCGAAACATGTACAAATTGTTTAAAACTTCAATTAATCACCATACCTGAAGCATTACCCATACGTTTCGTATCTCTAAACCCGATAGTAATAGCTAAACATAACATCATCAAGATCCAATTAATCTCTGGAATGTAAATTTGCCCATGAAATTTTGAAGATGTATGGACAATTTTGACCTTCGGAAAACATCCGAGAGACGAACATTGTTTTATAATTGAAAATGTCCCCGTAATTATGGCTTGACTTCCAACGACTGCAGCGAGTACTGCTATTATCAGTACCGGTATCCTCAACTTCTCTAAACAAATGAAACAAACACAACCCGACCCAAAGGGTAATTTGGTAAATAACCAATTGAATCATTTGTTGTTATGTTAATATTAATGTTTAGAAGACAACTTACTCGGTACAGAGATGTAGAATCCAATCGAATAATCATTTTCAATAACATGATGTTGAGATAAATAAGCAGCTTGACCCATATATGCAAGAATTAAAGATGGATAAACGAATGATGTAAAAGCTATCTGGAAAATAAAATTACAAGTTAAAAAAAAACAAGAAAATGGAAAACAAATTGGGTGGATTTTCTTTCGACCCGTTTAGTTATGCATGGGTTAATATGGGTTATGTTTGATCTTTAACAAAATCAAATGGGCCGAATAAAAATTAGCTAAAAGCGAACGGGTCAGGCGGGAAGAAAGTTTCACAAAAAAATTGTTTTATTGCATGCAAATATTCTACAAATTTTTCTCACAATGTCAGCTTGTGATTGTAATAATAAAGTTTTTTGATTCTCTTCTTCACAATTAACTATTTATTTAAAAAATTATTTGGACATAAAATATGGTCAACCTGACTTGGGTTGTGAAGAAAAGTTATCATTTTGAACCGAACCCGTTTACCCAACCCATTTGACCCACCCATTTTGCCACCTCTACATGTAATGTCATGCGTATACATACCTGGATAGACAGCTGTGAAAAGTGACCAAGATCAGCAAACATCGCTTCTGAGCCTGGAGAAAATGAACAAAATTTGAAAAAAATGACAACTTTACCCCTACAAGACAAGTGATTTACACATGTAATTATGTAAATGAACAATTTTTTTTTTAAAATGACGAATTTACCACTACAAAACAAGTGATTTATGCGTGTAAATGAAGAAACTTTTCAAAAAATGACAACTTTACCCCAAGACAAGCGATTTACACGAGTAAATGAACAAACTTGACAAAAAATGACTACTTTACCCATACAAGACAAGCAATTTACACTATAAATGAACAAATATTTTTAAAAAAAATGACAACTTTACCCTTACAAAACAAGTGATTTACACATGTAAATGAACAAACTTTTTTTTATGAATTTTCCCCAAACAAAACAAATGATTTATGCATGAAAATGAACAAACTTTTTTTTAAAAGTGACGAATTTACCCCAACAAAACAAGTTATTTATGCATTTAAATGAACAAACCCTTCAAAAAATGACAGCTTTACCCCTACAAAACAAGTGATTTACACATGTAAATGAACAAACTTTTTTTTAAAAAGTGACGAATTTACCCCAACAAAACAAGTGATTTATGCATGTAAATGAACAAACTTTTTTTATTTAAAGTGACGAATTTACCCCAACCAAACAAGTTATTTATGCATTTAAATGAACAAACCCTTCAAAAAATGACAACTTTACCCCTACAAGACAAGCAACTAACGCGTGTAACTTTAAACAAAAAAAAACTTGCCTGTGATGCATAATAAGATACCCCCTAAAGATTTCCAACCTCCGATTTGAGTTTTCTTGAGAAATTTATACATGTGAACCGGAGATAAGGCTTTATAAATATGAGGGTTCCAATAAATAATATTATATAACCCGATTGAACTTATGCACACGAGCCACAATATAACCACGGGTGCAAACAAGTGCCCGACCC
>WOUH02000041.1:158726-169934 GCA_009936405.2 Stevia rebaudiana | reverse complement strand
ATTTTATAATTTAAAATAGAATAAGAAGTATAAAAGAATTCAAATTGTTAATTTAGTTAATTTAAATAATTAAAGATTTCTTATAATTTAAAATAGATTAAGAAGTATACAAGAATTCAATTTGTTAATTTATTTAATTTAAATAATTAAAGGATTCTTGAAAAATTAAGAGAATGTCACATAGCATTTAAATGTCATATGATATTTATTTTACTCTTTTATTATAGGTAGATTTGGTTAAGTTTTAATAGCATTCAAAAAAATTGAGTTTAAGACTCTTTCGCTGCAAAATAAAAATGGATAGTTTAGCTACGTGATGCGACCATCTAATTAATAAACAAATGACAATGAGTAATCTCATTTGCTATAGATCGATTACCGACTAAAGTTACCGATTGATCACCAACGGCCAATATTACCGATGATGGATCATCAATAACACTTATAAAATTGTTCCAACTGCTTGTTTCCAAATTCATTGCCATGGATTTTCTGATAACTTCATTCTAGCTTCGTCGAGTTTAAGAACCCCGGTAATCCGTTGGTAATTAAAAAGACGATTTAATGTGAAAATTACAAAAAACGGACAAAAAAGTAACAGCAAAGTCCTGATTACTAATCTCATGTGATCAGTCTTCAAATGTATTTAATCAAGAAATCAAAACAAACGATGTAAATCCGTATGCATAATGCATGATTTACCTTATAACTTTTTTTGCTTGCGTTGCTAATTACATTATATCGATCGGAGCCTAATTACATTAATCTTAATTATTCTTATTACCAAATTAGATGAAACAAAACCCGTTCAAAAAAAACATATATATGATCATATATATATATATATCCCTGAATGTATTTATAATTCACATGCATATATAATCAAATATTGAATTTAACAATTGTGGGACCTGCCGAAGTGGAAAAAGAATTATACGAAATTAAATAATTAAAATAGCTATACTGACCTCCCTCTATCTGATTGGGCCATTCGAGTTGCTGCAAAAACCCTTAGTTTACCTTCACCATTTCCTCAAAGGTTATCGCACGTTCTCATTCACCAATTCAAACCCCTATAAATGGACCTAATTGCAACGATATTATTCAGTACATTCTAGAGAGAAAAAGCTAGCTAGCTAGACGGAGATCGACAAAAACAAATCATGAACTCGAAGGCTATAGTTTTAGGTGAAATAATGCCATGCATGTTAATGGCTTTGATGGAGTTTTGCACCATCGGGTTAACCATTTTGGCTAGCACCATCTTGGCAAAAGGGTTAAGTCCGCTGGTGTTTGTAGTCTACACCAATGCACTCTCATCTATCTTTCTTCTCCCTTACAATGCGTTCATCGTTACTAGAAACAAGTTCGGTTATGTACCATAATTAATTAATATTGTATGATTCAGATGTATTTAGATCAAACAGAACAATCAAGCCCACAAAGTTTGATTGTGAATGCAGATGTAAATACATTTGGATCATAATAAATAACATGCGTGAATGAATTCATGCACGCATGAAGAATGTTTATCTTCGTATTATATCTATCGGTACATAAAGTTTAATATTTATTTTGTAGGAAAGAAGAACTTATTCCATGGTTTCTACTTCTTGGTTTCGTAGGGTGTGTATATTCTTGGTCTTGATTTCTTTCTCAAGATTCTCCTTATTAATGATCGCAATATATCACTCAGTAAAGATTTTAGCAGTAATGTTATGGAAATGGAGCAAGGATTGACCAACTCAATAATTCTTTGATCGTTCAAGTTCGATTTGTTTTTAAAGCAATCAACTTTAGAGCTAATATCAAAATGAAATTAAAACCATATTTTGCAAGATAACAAGAGATAGTTATAACAAACCTAACATTTTCTTGATATGATAAAGCTTCACTAATACTTTTAAAAAACCAAGTCCAAGTGAAGTGAAGCGATCATTTAGCTTAACACAAGTGATAATCAGTTTTGTGTTTGGTCTTTAACTAAGGATCATATATAAACTATAGTAAGATTAATTAGGATCTAAAAAAACAAAATGCAAATTTGATTTTGTTGTAGGGTGACAATGGCACAAAACCTAGCGTTTGTTGGATTGAGTTATAGTTCTCCGATCGTTGCTATTGGGATGGGTTGTTTGATCCCCTCTATTTCATTCATTCTTGCCGTCATTTCCAGGTAATTAATTTGCTTCATTTCTTCCCTTGATTTATACCCAAACTTATACATGCATGTTTTTTGTTATTAATTAACACAAGTGATAATCAGTTTTGTGTTTGGTCTTTAACTAAGGATCATATATAATCTATAAGTACCTCTAAATATCACCTAATCATGTATTCGTAAAGTTTGAACAACTTCATAGTTGACAAATGTATATTATGTACCAATGCTACAATACGTCACATTAATTATGGAGCATAAAAAGTAGGGTTTATATTCGATATAAAGTAAGATAAACTTGATTAGTGTTTGAGAGATATAATTCTCTCCTTTTAAAAAATAACGAGACTAATAAAGAAGTTTATTAAATGAAAACTGATGTAAACTATGATCATCAGATACTCCATAAATCCGAGAACCTTAATCAATTCATTTTGATTTTTTCCACATATTAATTAATTAAAATAGCTGTCTTAAATAGTTCACATACAAAACATGTGTGCTAGCTGATTCAATACATACTTATATTAATTGCATTATTTATGTCTGTATGTACAATCCATGCATATACATGATTTGTGTTATATGTATGTATGTACAAATGATGATTTCATGCTATTTATTTCGTGAATTAATTACCTGAAAAAGTACGTAGTTACTATCCATATAATAATCGGGACAACTGTTTGTAATTTTACAAACAGTAATTACTAGCTTCTCTTTCTTTTAATATGTTATTTAGAAAAAAAAAATACGATATACTATATAAACTCATCAACTAAGTTTTTTATTATTTACTGAAGTATGGAAAAATGTTATATATTAACAAGAAATACAAACACTTTATCAGTAAAAATATTATTAACATATCCATCAAAACTGTTATTACAACATAAAGACAACAAATAATATAATTATTCGAGAAACAAAATATTGTGTACTTTATAATTTGTATTAGTAATCGAAGAATTATTTGATTCACAAATCAGTCAAAATTTAACCTTTATTAATTATCTAACTTAGTTTAAAATTGGTTAAAAAGAATATTTGATACACAAATCAGAACTGGTGCCCTGGAAAGACAAATTCAACTGACGTCAGTTTTGTGTGGCCCCGTCATGACGTTCGAGAAAAAAACCAGACTTTGAGTTAGTCAAAGCTAATTAATTAATTATTAGGTTCTTAATATATATGAATAAAATAATTTTTTCAACGTATGTCTTACAAGCTGATCAAAATATGTAAAGATGTGGCCTGTGGGCCGCCTGTAATATATTGTTCTTCTACTTTAATCTTTGATCACAAAATAGATATCTCAAAGTCTCAACACAAAGTTCTAAAAAGATAGTAAATAAGGTCATTTATAGTATTATAAAAGTTACTATCATGTGGGTAATTAACATGAATTTTTTTGTTAATGAGTTGAATTCATAAGTACTGCAAAAATGTTATAATAAGCATTTGAAAGGCTAAAGAACGATGGATCGATCTGTCCTATTTTGTAATATCATTTTAAATATATTATAGCAAATTACGGGATATAACCTTTATGTATGTATCAATTTGCACATTAATATTTATTAATCGTATGTTACATTAATGTTTATAGAAAGACAAATGTGGATTTGAGGAGGTCAAGTTGTCGAATAAAATTGATGGGTACACTGATATCAGTGATCGGAGCTGTGACGCTGACGTGGTACAGAGGTCCAGTGGTCAAAGAATGTTTGACTCATCTTCAAATGGCTCCTAGACTTTTTGTTTTCTTATCCCCACATGAAAATTGGGTTCTTGGTTGTGCTATTTTCGCAGCTGCCTCCTTGTCTTACTCCATATGGAATATTATTCAGGTTTTAATTTCTTGTCCATCAAATAATAATTTTCATCCAATATTTGATTTTCACTTCATTAGCAAATTAATTACTCTTGAAAATGGACTATATATGTCTATCATTAAACATACCATTTATAATATTATTATTGAACGTCACGTAGATGGAAACGGTTCAAATATGCCCTGATGTAATGACGGTGGCTTCGAGTTCTAGCTTATTTGGTACATTTCAATCTGCTTTACTTGCTCTAATAATAGAAAGAGACCCTAGTGCATGGAGGTTGCAGTTTGATATGGGACTACTCGTCATCGTGTTAACTGTAAGCAATCTAGCTAGCTAGCTTAATTATTTATCGTATCATTCAATCATTGTAGGGTTAACATGAATGGTGATGGATCATGGATGTAATTAAGATTTAAGATACAAGAATTGATTATAATAAGTGTTTTTTTTTAATGAAAATAGGCGATATTTGGAAGTCTAATTAAAAGCAACGTCCATATATGGTGTTCACAAAGAAAAAGCCAGTTTTATGTTGTTATGTACAAGCCTCTTGGGGTTCCAATTGCTGGCATGTTTGGTTGCATTTTTTTGCTCAAACATTTCACTATGGAAGGTAAATAATTAATAATAAGCGTTACACGATCTAAAGTTGTTATTTATCTAGCTTTGAATAATTTTTTCTAAGATACAAGTATGTATGTACATGTAGCTTGATGGCTGCTGCGATAACTGGAGTTGGATATTACACAATGATGTGGGGTCAATTTAGAGAGGATAAAAGTAAGGGGGGCAATGTTGATTTATTGGAAGAGAGAGCCCCTCTTTTGCAAGAAGAACAAGTTTAAGTTAGAGGAAAATTTTGATAAATATGTATGTATGTAAGCAATCAAGGGTATGTTTTAGAGGCCCTGCGAGCATAATGTACTATTTAATATTATGCCTGAAATAAATAACTTTATCTAGTTTTGAAGGTGTTTGCATTACAAAGAAAAACTAAACCGAAAGATATATATAGGATTAATGTCGCTTAGAGCTCATCATATGTCACTAGAGGTGGTCATTAGACCATCTCCAATGGAGCGTTCGGATCTATGTGGCGAAAACCGAACATGAGGACCTAGCTAACGGATTGCCGTTAAGGCTTTGTTTGGTTTGAACAAATGAGTTTTGCATGGAACCAAATGAATATTGCGTAGTATTGATAAGAAAGGAAGTATGGAACTTTAGATACCATCAAGGGCATGATTGTTATCGATCTATTAAAGGGGTGGTGGCTTGGTGGCTGAAATACATCGTGAGAGTGTTAGTGTATGGAATCTAAGGCAAATGAGGGGTTTGGAAGTGAAATGATGATCACCCAATAAGTGAGAGCTTTTTGCAAGAAAAAGTTTTTTGAATTTACATATCCATGAGTAGAAAAAGGAATAAAGGCTTTGGTTTTATAAAATTGACGGTTTAGAAAGGTTTCCCACTAGTGTGCATGACTAAAGATAAAGTATAGATGTTCTGTAGATATTTTACGTCTTAAGGGCAGAATGAAAGGTACAAGTATTTTTGAAAAGAAATCCAAGGTTCATCAATGCAATAGACTCGATAAGCTTTGCTAGATTGTCGGCTATTTACCCGTTAGGGGTGGTTGAATGTTTGGTTGCGCAATCGGTGAGGGATATGTGATGACGATCACTTAGGGTGACGACTTAATTTAAGAAAGAGACAGTGCTAAGTGAGATTACTTGTGTCAAGACTTTATGTGTGGTTAATGAATGTTTGTCTACTACACTAATGAGTTGACGTTTTTAAACTTTTATTTATATGTATGTTTTGTACCTATATTTTTATATGGGGTAAGAAATGATTTCCAACGAAAAGGATACCATTCAAATACTTAGAATTCAGCAGCGAAAGTTGACTAGTTTTATCATGCAAATTAGGAATGATTGAAGGTTCTACGACTAGAACTTGAAAGGAAAAGGCAGAATCAAGATGCAGTTATAAAGAAAGTTGTCGAAATTTGAAGAGTGGCATAGATAATATTAATCTTAGATATGCATAATATCATATTTATATGAACTTGGCTTTTAATAGCAATAAAATAATGTTTTTTATTTCCACTACTTTGTATATCTTTGTATAAATCATTGTTATTGCTACTAAGTAATTCTGACTAGTATCGTCACCCAGGGCCAAGTCCAGGAAATGGGAATCACAAGCATTGAATGCTTGGCTTGAACATACCATGAAACGTGTAAGATGCAAGAAATGCCCTCACGAAAATTCAGTGTACATGAGATCTATAGGTACATCTCTTCTCATTATTGGTGTATATGTAGATAATTTACTTGTAACATGAACCAATAAAGAAGAAATCTTAAAGCTCAAAAGGCAGATACAAGGAGAGTTTAAAATGAGTGATCTTGGTACTCTTTCAAAACATTGGCATCTAAGTTCCACAAGATAACATTGAGAAAAACATTAACATTAGGTTTTAATTCATTAAAGAATGTATCGAAAGAGGGGAGATTCAAATTCAATATTAGTGATGATGAACATATTAGTGGTGATGAACAAAGAGCTGATATACTAACTAAAGCACTTACTTTAATGAGATGGGAGAGTTAATTGGTCGTATCTTACCCATTGACCTTATGTAGTGACAATATTGAGGCTACATATTTACCAATCAATCCAGTTTTTCTGGGGCACAAAACATTTTGAAGTTGACATGCATTTTATTCGTGACATGGTTTTAGCTTAAACGCTTACCATTCGTTATGTCTCTAACGCTATTCAACTAGTTGAGAAATTAACCAAATATTGTTCATAACATTCTATTTTTAATATAAGATTAATGTATGCCATCTACTGAATTTGTCATTATAGTTCAAGCCACACGTCGCTATGCCGGTTCAGCTTGAGAGGGCATATTATAGACTAGCATTGTAGTGTGGAGTTGAGTTAGCTACGTTAGTTACTGATTGTTGATAGCTCCTCTCTTTATATAAGGGATGGATCATGAGAAAATTCCTAAATACGGAGAAAACTTAGAAAACTTCTCAAAACAATGAATTTTTAAAAATTTTGTTTTTCATTACTTTAATTTATAAGATTATAAACACAATAAACAAATAAAATTTGAAAAAAAATATGAAACTCACGAAGTTACGTATATGTAACAAAAATGTTACGTATGTAACTCATAAGAGCATTCACATCAATATCTCCATCTTTATCTTTATAATTCACTAAAAATCACTACATTTTCTTTCTCCAATTCAATTAAATAATAATTTTTTATACCTTTATCACTACTTTTCTCTCTTATTCAATTAAATAATATTTTTTTCTCTTTCCTATTCAATTAAATAATACTTTTTATATCTTTATCACTACATTTTCTCTCTCCAATTTACTTTGATGAATATTGTTTCTCTATATTTACTAGTTTCATCAGGATTAAATGGGAACTAGATCAGATCTGCTATCTAAAATTAATACTACGTTCTCAGGATTAAGATGTTTCCCCTGGTCTATCTTTTATTATATTATTATCATGTTTTTCATAGATCAATATCGGGAATTGATCAACATTGTAATATTTTCTCATGTTTATTTAAAAAAATTGTGAGATGCACAGTAATAGTATGAATACAAGGTGCTTTTTTCATATTTTACAATATTATTATTGTATATAAAATATAACTTTTATTTAAGCACTTTGTTATTTACAAATGTTTTTTTTATAAATTATGAGATTCAAAGTGATATTATAGATAACATGGTGTCATTGTAATATTTTTAAAATGATATGTTTGTGTATAAAAACAATCTTTAGTGGTAACACTTTGTTATTTATATATTTATATTAACAATTTAAATCACACGATTTTTATATAAATAAGGTTTCTATTTGATCTCATTTCTTCATTAGTTATTTAGTATATATAAATGTATAATCGGGAAGCCACGTAATTTCTATTTCGGTGTGTTAACGTATCTCCATATAATTCAAATGACAAACACAAATTTGAAATTATAAAAATGGACCATAATATATGAGTGAAGTTGCTTGGATCGCAAGATTAAATAAGTTTTGTTCGGCTGTCTAGAGAATTTTTAAGAAATTCGAGTGGTCTTTGATAAAATAGTGAGTCTAAACTAAAACATATTCCTAGAGTTTTCTATTGGGTTTAAATTTAATTCAAGTGGTCTAATAAGTAATTGGGTTAATAAGCTTGATTTAATGATGGTTAGATGTTAAGTGCACATCAAATAATTCAAATGTATAATGAAAGTGAGCCCGACCCTACAAAAAATAATTTATTTTTTTATATTGGTTATAAATCAAAGAGCAATCACCCTTATTGCCCCTCTCTAGAGGGCTGGCCCTAGAGGCACGTTAGTTAAGTGAGAACGAAAAAAATGATGAACAATAAAGAAGATTCATGTCTTTTCATCGATGTAATTACACTAAAGAAACCAACCCGTTTTTACATCGCCACTAATTGTTCGGATTAACGCTTGATAACTATTTAAAGGCATAGCGTTTTAAGACCATTTCTCTTTTAAGGGTTATTTCACTTATTCGTTTATTTGGTGTATATGTTTAGGAGAAATGTTTAAACGTTTTCTAGTCGGGTCATGTTTTGATTGTGTTGGACAAGTTGTGATTAATTTCTCTAAGCTTAAATCTAGAATATATAACATGTATGTTTACAACATAAAGGTGAATCCAAATTGAAGTCTAAAGAAGAACTGACGACAAAGGACTAATCATCGTAAACGGGATGTATGGGTTCGGTAATTGTGTTTTTGTTTACATAATAGTACAATATTGCCTCACTTACTCTCAAACTGGTTTCACACTCTTCACCGACACTAATACCAATTCATGGTACAAACCCAAAAACACAATTACAAAACTTGAGATTTGATTACAAACCGATCGAATTTGTGTTATTGATAATGCAAAATAACATAAGACTCCTATTTATAATATACTAATACCTTAATGACCAAGTTAATTAACCTAATCCAATTTATAGAACTTATTTCTTCACACTTTACCATAAAATATACCTTATCAAATTCTAAACAATATCAACTGTAAATACCATGCCAAAAACAATAATAGTAAACCTAAAAAACTAAATTAGACCGACTCAAAGCTTTCACCCATTATTTAACCTAATCCTAGAACTTATTTCTTGTATTCGATAGGTAACTAAGATTAAAACTGTTGCTTAATTTGGATCGGGTTAAGAAAAAGGTCGGCAGTTTATATTTGAAAAGAGAGAAGATTAGGCTGATGAATTTTTTAATCCAATGAAATTCGTACTTTCGTAGCTAACCCCAACAATAATACTTGGAAGAATTTTTTTTTAATGCTGGACGATGAAATGGCAAATGACCAATGAATAAGGTGGGCTAGAGAGCTCCCAAAACGTCACTTGTTGATGGGCCTCCAGTACAAAGTATTTGTAACAACAGCCCAGCATATCAAGAGCATAATCCATATAATAGAATAATAGATGGATCAGATTAGAGGTGGGCAAGTGACGGTTTCAAAACCGGTACCGACTACCCTATTCGGAACCGGAACTGGAGGGACAAGCGGTTTCATTCTCTCAAAGATATCGTAACCAGAACCGGTTCCACCTATACCCGACCAAAAACATGTTATGAACCGGCTAAAAACTTATCAAAATCTAGTCAACAACTCGAACCTACCCGGAACCGGTTCCATCTTTACTATGTTATTAATTTTGTAACCAAAACCGAAACATGTTCCTACTCAGATCCGGTTAATAAAATTACTCGATTTAGACACCTCTAGATTGGATCTTTCCAACCACCAGTTTGGTAAGAAGTAATGAAATAGACGAAAGAATGAAATGAATGGAGTAAGAAAATGAGCAAAGAGAAAAAAATAAATCAATACTATTATATTGTTTAGTTTGGTTACCAATAGTATTGAATGATCTTTACTTCATGTTGTTTGGTATACAGTAAAAAATAAATTTGTATAATATATTAATGAGTTGTGCCATGATTTGAGAGGTAAAGAAATGAACAAGGGAAAAGTGCATCATTTCCATTCCGTTGTCTTGCTTGATTACCACTGGTTTTGAATAAATCTTACTTTATGTTGTTTGATAGGCGGTCTGAGATAAAGGAATGTAATACATTCACGAGCCGGTTATGGATTGTTTTGGATCATGATCCAAACAATGACCTGACCCATGAATTGAACAATGACAAGAAAATGACAACCCATAAATTTTTTTATTCATTAATCTTTTTCAACAAACCAAACAACATAAAATAATAATTTAATAACAGTAAAATGATACTAATTCCACGTCAATTCCATTTTTTTCATTAACTTATATTAAACAAATCCTAAGAAGCCCAATTTCCATATGATTCTAATTTGCGACCAAACCTATATTCTGCTGAATAATTAGGAAATTAAGTTTTTAAAAGAGGCTCTTGCAAATAATCAATATCTAATTTGAATTGACCCATCAATCCATCATTACCATGATTTGCAACAATTCATAAAAAATATAAATCCAGTGAAACATAATTCTTTTCCACTAAAAAACAAGTTTACAGATGATTTCATATTTCTTTTCCACTAAAAAAACAAGTTTACATCTATTCATATTTCTTTTCCACTAAAAAACAAGTCTACATCTATTCATACTTTAATTCTCAAAATGTGACACCCCGCTTCCCAGCCCCCCTGGTCTCCGACCGGTCCGTAAGCGGTCTGCCACGTCAACTGCCGGTACTGGAGGATCGAGCCCATTGATTAATAGTTAAACTCAGAATACATGACTTACAGTGTATGTGTATTCTCGTAGTTCAGTGTAGTATAGCGGAAGCGTAACGCTGGATAGCCAATACCCTGGCTTGACTTCATTACCTGAGATTACATACAGTTTTTTAAAGGTCAGCTATAAAGCTGGTGAGTTCACAGGTTTTGTATCATGTAATAAACTGTTGTGAATCATGTTATGTATGTTCGCTTATCACTTGAATTTAGTCTCATGCTTACCGTTGAGCAGGTTTCGGAATCATCGGTGAAACCTATCGGGAAACATGCGTGTTTACTGATTAATATTACCTTATTAATATTAATTGTTTATGAAAGCCACTGAATTACCTCAGTGCTTTGTCAAGTCCACATTAGTATCGCAAAACTGT
>WOUH02000041.1:106483-131803 GCA_009936405.2 Stevia rebaudiana | reverse complement strand
ATAAATCATAAATATGAGCATTTGCGACTGCCGGTGTTGCATTCAACTAAGTTTGCATCGGCAATGAAACTATATTAAGGGGCTATTTAACAAGGTTTAAATGAGTAAGTCTTGAACTC
The DNA here is from genome assembly GCA_009936405.2 of Stevia rebaudiana. Lineage (NCBI taxonomy): Eukaryota > Viridiplantae > Streptophyta > Magnoliopsida > Asterales > Asteraceae > Stevia > Stevia rebaudiana. The sequence continues at coordinate 131,684 of WOUH02000041.1, read as the reverse complement.
GTAAAATGTCTAAATCATCAAGTGCTGAACCAGTAAGATGTTTGAACTATTAAGAGCTAATATAATACTTAACCGTCTATAGGCAAATATCTGACAAATTCAGATAAAAGGTCTTAACCATTCTGACTCAGTATGGTGTTTACTATTTAGAGTCAAATGAATCAATCTAAATTCAGCTCGTGAAAATAAACATTTTAAACCATTAAATGCTGAATCAAAAAAATACTGAACCATTAAGTTTAAAAAAAGTTCTGATACGAACCTTTTTTTAATCATAAAGAGCACTTTTAACTTTTAAGATATAAACAAACGGCCTCTGATGATTAAAATCATTATTAAAGGATTTGCAAAAGTTGGAGTTTGGGCTGGTAAAGAGGACTAGTTTTGAACTCCCATAGTATACTGGACTAAACTCGTTCAAACACAGCCCATAAAAAACACTCGATCACAGATACCAGTTACGTTATGAAACCCTAATCATTCAAAACCCTATAAATCCTCACCGCCATCGCATCTCCTTCCATAGCTCGAATTACTTATCAGGTATATTCACTTGTTCTTAAAAAGGTTCGATTTTCAGTTTTTGATTCAATTTGTTATCATTATTATTCTTGTTCGTTGTGCATTGATGAAGCTTTTTGTGGACTAGAGTTTCTGATCTTGGGCTCTTCTTCCCATTCAGTTTGACGACAAACCCTTGGCTGTCTGAGCACAAATTAATCGATGATTTCTCATTCCATTCCGTTTTAATTCGATTGATTCATGTTATTTATATTGTTTTCTTCCCCGATCTAACTTTTTTACTTTTGATTTGGGTTGGAGCTTATGATGATAAATTTAATTATCTTAGCGGATTTCAGTGAGATTGAATATATTCAAATCAATGATCTGATTGTTACACACACTGAAGCTCTTAATTGGATATCATAAATTTCTAACTTTTTTTTTATTAATTGGTCAATTGCGGTGATGATTTTACACACGGGAGTGTGTTTAGGGTAGTGGACAAGACAATTAACGTTTTCTTGCCGTGATCCCAAATTTTAACGACTTCTCCTTCCACTGAGCTTTGATCATTTTTATGTTATTATTACTTTATTTTTTTTAGTATGTATGTGTTATTAATTTTATTTTTTGATTTCATCCACTTTTGGTAATTATGTTTAATTTATCAAGTACTTATGTATTGATGGCGTTCATTTACCAATTCTGGAGGATTAATTCATTTCCTCACAGTGTAATGGCTCGAACGCCAAATCAGTATTTGTGGCTATCCTGATAAGTGGGTTTTCAATACCATTATATCCCGGAAACACCTCATACATTCTTAAAATTAAAATGCATTGTTTTTGGAAATCGAAAATTTTATATGAGATTCTCTTTTAATACATCACAATTTCTTTGTAATCTTCTCTTAACTTTAAACTTTTATAAAAATTTTACCTCTACACATTTTCGTCAATTAACCACCTAAAAATAACCAAGTCTAAATCTTTTTGTCAAATGTGGGGTTAGATGCTGCATGCCCTAGTAATCTTTGTAACTGGATACGAGTCAAAATACATTAGCAATGGAAATGCTGGTGACCGGTGACCAGATACGTTGGCACCCTAAACCGTATACTAAATCGTCAACCTCCCTCATATCGCATATAAACATATGAAATACATAGAAAACATTCCTCCAATCATATAACGAAACCACATGCAACAAAATCCGATAGATGTACATATAATATGAAACCTTAAACCGTCCCACCTCACTCTGCCTTACTTCCTCTTGATTAATTCATATCCTTGTACTCATGTTAATAACCGGGTCATAACCTAATCTAATCATTGGGCATAACATAATAGAACCAGTAAACCATATTGTATAAACTTTTTTTAAAAAATTAACTCGAAGACCATCTATGAATACCGGATATGATTGACTAGTAAAATCACGTCTAAAATATATTACACGCATACAAACCCAAAATGTAAAAGTGCTAATAAAAAGGTTGTAGACTTGACTCACCAGCAATTTCTTGGAAATTGAAAATTACCCAACTTTTTTTTACCCAACTAAACTGTGTTTTAAATGTTTTAGTCAACTAAATCCCGTACTTCACCCATTTGACATATTTATACGATTTTGCATACCGTAGCATGGTGATGCTTAATCCGTTAAATTGTGACTAACACGTGTTAAACGCGGATTCATTGTTTTGCACGCGGTTTAGTTGGATAAATCCAAATGGAATTGCTTGTGACTAATGAGTTCTAAGACTACCCGCTTTTTCTAAAGCTTTTAGAGTCATGCAAGTGAGTCCTATGTTTGCGTAATCTATTTTGAAGGGTTTGATATTATCTGTTGATCTTTTTTGGTATCATGCATACTCATTGTAATTGGTCGTGACTCACCAGCAATTATATTGGTAACGTATTTTTACTCGTATGAGGGTTGTATGATACATATATGCAATGTAGAGAACATGAAGTCACAGAGAAGTTTATAGAACTTGGCATTCAAAGCCTGATGAAAGTCGGACATGTCGGCCGTTTGATTAATAATAAATGTATAACGTTTCATTTATTAAAAAACTGTATCTTGTGAACACTGTAACACGTTTGATAAATAATAAATAAATAACGTTTCTTTATTTGTGTTTATGGTATTGACTGGGTGGGCATCCGGTGATTGGTGTCGCACGTACCTTCTCACAAATGAATTTCATTCAAATTCTAAAGAAAATAGTTTTTTTTTTAATCTTGCGGAGACAAATAAAACGTCTAATACAATGTAATTGTTACTAATTTCTAATTATTAGGTACGTTTGTTGTAATTATCATGTAATACATAACGCCTTAATAACCCAATCTTGTAATGTACAAGTTCTAAGCTTGTTTGTGAATGACAACCCTTCAGGTTTTCAGTCAAATAAACAATATGCAAATTAATCAAAATTAAGGAGTATGATCAAATACAAACTGTGTTTTTTGTAAAAACCATGAGAACCAAAGTGTTTTATAAATAACAAAGTGCTAATACAAAAATTATGTTATATACAATCATAGCATCGTAAAAATATTAACACCTTGCTAATCATATTGTCACTTTGAATCTCATAAATTTTACAAAAAAAAGTTAAAAATAACAAAGTGCTATTACTAAACTTATGTTCTCTATACAAACATATTAACACCTTGCTAATCATATTGTCACTTTGAATCTCATAAATTTTACAAAAAAAAAGTTAAAAATAAAAAAGTGTTATTACTAAACTTATGTTCTCTATACAAACATATTATTGTGAAAATATTATAATAGCACATTGTTATTTGTACTATCACTTTGGATATCACAATTTTTACAAAATTTGAGAAGATAATATGATAATAATTTGTTATTTATAATAACACTTTGATTTTACAGATTTTACGAAAAAATTTTTACGAAAAACAAGGTTTGTATATCGAAACCATCCCCTCAAAATCAAATTTATCTATCTCTAGTAATTGAGTACAATAAATACCACATGACAATCTCGTATTTTTAAATAAATTTGACTTGTTAGTTTAGTCTGCTTATTTATTTACAAATTATCTTTTGACTATCGTAGTATTTAAAATTCATAAATTAATTTTATGGAACTTATTGTTAGTTTTTTTAATTAATTTATAAGATAACAGTTATAACAAATCGTTATTTTTGAAACATTATTTTTATTAACAAATGATCACAAAATTTTCTCGTTAATAACAATTTATTAATTTTTGTAAATTGTAAGCGTAATAGATTTTGTATTACTTTATGTGATCAAATTTGTTAACAATTTAAAATTACAATTGTTTTTTTTCTATATTAGAAAAAACTCAAACACGTGGGATCACATTAAGAAATGGATCTTCATTCGCTCAAGGAACATAAACCGGGTCATCCGTCTCACCGCCCAACCCTTGATTTGTGTCGGAATAATCTTACGTCGGTGACACTTTAGCTTATAATCTCTTATAAAAAACATTATGAGCATGCAATTGAAAAAAATTTCCTTTGATCATTATAAAAGTTCATAAATTCTATTCGTAAAACAGTACACGGTCTATAATCTATTTTAGCTACATTGCATTATTAATTTGAACTATTTCAATACAATGAGTGAAAAATTTAGTAACACTTTGAATAAAAAAAATATGTATAGTGTAAACGTTTTTCAATATATGAGGTAGATTAAATAGGAAGGAGATCTTGCTTAAAACAAAAAATGTAGATGTACTGTATTTTCAAAACAACTATATATACATTTACTGTATTATTAAAACTAGATATACATGTATTGTATTATATATATATTTTCCTTTGTCGTCTTAAAAATTAGATTTTTTTGTAATATAATCTTTTCTACTACATTTTTTTAAGTTTTTAAAAAAAAATACATCACTATGATGTACTCAAAATAAAGAGAGAAAAAAAGTTCGTTTTTATTGTCTAATTTTTGTAAAAAGAATAATGTCTTATGAAAAAAGTATGAATGTTTAAAAGATACTGGAGGGAAATTTAAATAGTTTAACAAATTAGTTTTCATTATTACCCTTTTTCTTTTTTCTTAATTACATTCAATTTCATAGAGTCTAACAAATGTTTAAATAAATAAAAGAACAAGATTTGTTTATATTATTTTAGAAAAAATTATGTTTTTAGCGAATCCCACATTTATGTTTGTTATACAAGTTTAGATTTATGTTTGTTAGGCAATTTTAGATATGCGTAAGTAGGGGTGTGCAACGGTTCCAGGACCGTTAAAACCAAACCGATCCGTAACTGAAATCTACCAACTCTAGGAGCCGGAACCGAACCGTTATAGACGTTACCGGTTCGGATCCTAAACGGTTATTGTCCGTCGGTTTTCTAAACGGTTCCAATAGAACTTGTAGCAAACATGTTTTAACAACATGCAACGGAAAAAACCTGACCTAGTTTGACCCGACTCACAAATGTTCCGATAACAAAATTCAACTAAGATTCAACAAAGTTCAACCACAATTTAACTAAAATTCACCAAAAATTCACCAAATTTCACCCGAAATTCAACCAAAACCATACAAACCTTTAGGCCGGTTGACTTGTTTTATTAATATGGATTTGAGCTTTTTTTAGTGTGATCCGCTTACTGGGTTATAGTTACTAATTAGTATCGTGATAAATTAACGGTTCCTAACGAATCTTCAAAATATCAGATAAAAAACCGGAATCGAACCGGAACAAAAAATCCCCATATTTTAGAACTGGAACCAAACCGTAATCTGCGATTGGTTCCACACTAACAGTTCGGTTCTTTGGTTCATAACGGTTCCTAACCACGAAGTGCTCACCGTATTCGTAACTAAACGTTTTCTAAAACAGCTTTGACAGGCTGGCCGGCTAGGTTTTGTACTTTCAATTGGACTAGTTTTGAACTTCGGGCTTTCGGCCCATTCGTTATTGGACTATACTCGTTCCAAGCCAGCCCATAAAAAAAGTCGACCACAAAGATCAGTCACTTACGTAACCCTAATAAGATTCAGAACCCTATAAATCCTCACCGCCATTGCAACTTCTTCCATAGCTCGTATTTCTAATCCGGTATCTTCACCTGTTCTTTACTAAGGTTCGGTTTTCAATTTTCGTTTTAATTCGTTATCTCAATTCGTCTTATTTGTGCATTGATGAAGCATTTTGTGGACTAGAGTTTCTGATCTTGGGCTCTTCTTCCCATTCAGTTTGACGACAAACCCTTGGCTGTCTGAGCACAAATTAATCGATGATTTCTCATTCCATTCCGTTTTAATTCGATTGATTCATGTTATTTATATTGTTTTCTTCCCCGATCTAACTTTTTTACTTTTGATTTGGGTTGGAGCTTATGATGATAAATTTAATTATCTTAGCGGATTTCAGTGAGATTGAATATATTCAAATCAATGATCTGATTGTTACACACACTGAAGCTCTTAATTGGATATCATAAATTTCTAACTTTTTTTTTATTAATTGGTCAATTGCGGTGATGATTTTACACACGGGAGTGTGTTTAGGGTAGTGGACAAGACAATTAACGTTTTCTTGCCGTGATCCCAAATTTTAACGACTTCTCCTTCCACTGAGCTTTGATCATTTTTTTTTTGTCATTTTGTTTTTCTTTTTTAACCTTTTTTAAAGCTTTTTGTTAATTTTGATATAAAGATTTTTGGTTTTGATGGCGTCCATTTACCAATTCTGGAGGATTTTATTTGTTCCTCACGGTGTAATGGCTTGGACGCCAAATTAATATTTGTGGCTATCCTGATAAATGGGTTTTTAATACCATTATATCCCGGAAACACCTCATACAATTTTTATATTTCTTATTAATTGATCATCCGAATATATGAAAATTTTACAATACATTAGAATTGATTCAGTTTCGCTTGCGCTACCAACCCTGAAAATACATATAAAAACTAGGTTCCCTAACATTAATCTTATCATTTAATGCAAATTCAGGAAATTAGATTGCTAAGTAATTGTGTAATTAAAAAATGTTGATATGTATCAAAAGCTTGTTTAGAGTTAGCAGATTTGTTAGGGACCCCTTTGACCAAAAATGCAGGATCAGTGCATTAAGGAAATAAACAAAAATTGTTATTCATGAATGTTGTGGTGATTGATTTGATCATTGAACGTGAAAAGATTGAGCGATACGAATTTTTCAAATAGTGGTGTATTTTTTAAAATTAAAATGGTTTCTGGGTTGGTTAGGCATTGTATTTGGTTTATAGGTTGTTTGATAGTAAGAGGTTAGGAGTCACTTGAGTTTGACATCAATTGAATTGAGTTGAGAGTTGAGATTGAGTTCGACATTAAGGGAATTGAATTGAGTTGAGTTTGACATTGAAGAAATCAAATTGAGTTGTGTTTGATGTTGAAACTATCGAACTCAACTAATTGCATATATTAATCTAGTTTACATTGCCAGAGTTTTTTGCGCAATCTTTGGAGTTCTATACATGAGGTGTCGATCTATAGGGTGTCAAACCTTGTTGTCATGCTGCTTTACTTGTTTACAGCTCATCTTTAATTTTGTGTCATCTCATGAACCATTGAATGTATTTAACTAATGCATGTTGTCCACCATTAACAACTTGTTACGTAACTTTAATATCTTAACACATCAAAAAAACAAATGATTTAATAATCTCTATGATTTAAACCAATAAAATTATTTTTTTTTCCTGTTTTTATTGAACTTATTCAAGATTGAATTTTATTTATATGTTTGCACTATTTTCGTTTACCACATATCCTTTTGAAACTATAATATATTCTAATACAGTCAAACCTTTAGTTTTTTTCTCAAATCTTTCATCATGTCTAATACTTAACGTCTCTCTCTTTTATATATAAGACCCTGATTAATACGGAAATTCAACTTTTTAAAAAATTCAGAAAAATATAAAAATGTTAAAGGTTTGTTGTGGTAGAATTTTTTATGTTTCGAGGGATATGTGTTATATTTGAATAGTGCGAACACATATAAACGATTCAGTAATTTCAATAAATTATATTAAGTTCTGTAAATTATTAAATAATTTTGTTTGTTTGAATTCGGCAGGATATTTTAAGTTTTTTGTTTAGTTGATTTATAATGGTTGTCTTTTGTTTCCCATACGATGGGTCTAAAACTGTCTGAAGTTATCTTTTGTTTCAGTGAAGAGTTAGATGTTAAATGAATATTGAATAGCATTTGCAATTTGAATTTTGAACTGTTGGATAACTAATGAACATATATGATGCATTTGCAATTTGCATATTTTCAGTTAGTATTCTATTTTCAATATATGTTGTAATTTGTATGTCATTTTTTATTGTTGCATTTGACTTTTAAAAGTCAACAAGTAAAATACCGTGACAAGATTGAAAATAGCCATTTGATCATACATACATAAATTACTAGTTTATTATCTTTGCAATTTGGATATTTTAATTTGATTATTGCGTTTGAATTTAAAAGTCAACATGTCAGATTAATGTAACAAGATAAAAAATAGCCATTTTGATCATACATACATAAATGACTGCATTTGACTTTACAAGTCAACATGTAAAAATGCCGCTAGGAACTGAGCTTTAAAAGAAGCTTTAAAATTACAAAATTACCCTCATATGAGAAATCTGATGGGGTTTGTAACGTTAATTGCATGGATGGTGTTAAAGAGGGTTGAGTGATTGAAACAAATTGAAAACCCCAGTGACCAAAATAGAGAAATTAAAACAGATGGACTAAAATGGTTACTAGGTGCAAACCCCGATGACCAAAACTGAAGTTTACTCTAAAAAACCCTTTATCACAATTTTTTTGAGTGGCAAACACATACAAAACAATTCTTCTACTTATATATATAGAACTTTTGAACTTATATTATTTAATATGACTCTCTATATAGACTCGAGACTTTTGCCTAACAAATTTTCCTTATTTTTGAACAAAGACAATTATAAAAGGAGCTACCAAGATGCTAGAATATATGGAGGTTAGATCCGTTAAAACATTAATTTGCATAAAAACAATATAAACAAATCTTGACACTTTATTTGCTTAATCGATTGTTAAGATTCAAAAGAATTTAAATGTGAATAAAAACAAAGAAAGAAAAAGATAATGATGGAAACAACTTGTTGACTCTTAAAATTTCTCCCACTTTTCTTTAAACATTTTTAACTTTTTTATACGACATTATTTTTATATATACATGTATTGTATACTCAAAACACGTAAATATACATGTACTCTATTATAAAAAAGCAAGATATATATGTACTCTATTATCACATCTAGATTTTTTGTAGTAGATTTTTTTGTACAATATCACCATATTAGATTTTTTTAATTTTAAAAAAGTATATCACAATGGTATTCATATTAAAAAGAAAAAAACCCTTATTTTTATGGTACAATTTTTATAAAATAATAATGTCGTATGAAAAAGTTATTAATGTTTAAAAAAAGTAGGAGAATGTTCAAAAAATAAGTTTTTACATTAATACATTTTTCCTTATTTCTTACATTAAGCAAATTGATGGATAAGATTTATTCTATTTTTTTAGGGAATATTTTCTTTTATTTGATACTTGGTTAGAATATATGAATGAAAAAAAGGAGCTACAAAATGCTAGATTACAAAACAATTTTAAAAAAAAATTACACCTAGACTTTTATTCTAATCCTATATTCCCCTTGTTTTTGATCCGGAGAAAGGACATTATTTTTGTATTTACTAACAATCTCTGAGACCCCCTAGTCTGTCAAAGCTTCTTGTGTTCTTGGCTTTCCAGATACACACTCGAATATGATAATGAAGATTCTTAAAGCTAGTAAAGCAACAACATCGGGTCTTACCTAATTTACAAATTACAACCACAACAATGAAAATCTTAAAGCTAGTAAACCAACATCGTACACACTCAGATCATGCGTTGTTTTTATCTTCTATAATATCACCATCCTTGTCAAACCGATGTAACTAATTATTGATGTACACTTTTTTCCCTTCAAAACAAATGGTTTGGCTCAGAATCGTTAATGTATAAAAACTAAAGTGCTCACTTTAATTCTAGTAATATAACAAATCAATGTTATATTATGTGTTACAATGTTACATTTTTTTTTACTGATATAACCTTGTAAATCTAGAGCACTTGCTCAAATTAGACCTTAAAACTTCAACCTATTTAGGACGCGATGCAACTTCATAGTAATAAAGTATGAGTGGACTACTAGCACTCAGTCAAAATTGTGCCTAAAAGTTAATTATGTGTTTAAAGACCAACACAATCTGAAGCAAGAAACAAAATGCAACTATTAGTTTGTTTTGTTTTTGTTTTTCTTTCTCTTTCTCTAATTTACAATGATTGACGACTGTTATTGAATTATGATTCAGATTAGAAGCTAAATGGTGTAATATAGATTCACATCTAATTTGATTTCTATACAAAGAAAAAAACTACATTTGAGGTATTGTTTTGTATGCATAAATAAATGGTGTAATGTAATGAGTTATTACTTATTAGGTTTGAATAAAAACAATATAACATTTTTGGGGTAATTATAGACAAATGGAATGTAATTAATATTTTATGAGAAGTGTAATATTTCTCTTAAAAATGATATTAATTTCTTGTATTTTTTTTTTCTCATTTTGTCATTGTGGTTCAGCCTATTCTCCAACTCATGACCAGAACCAACTCATGGATTGAACTATGATTCGACTCATGATCCGACCTATGAGCTAAACCATACCGACCCATGCCCCGAACCATGCATTGACCCATGACACGAACAATAAACAAACACATGTTATTAACCATGTCCAAACCATGATGTGAAGCATGACCAAACCTTGAACCATGACCCAACCAAAGACCCAAGTCTTGATGCGAACAATGAACCGAATCCTGAAGCGAACCACGACCTGAACCATGTAATTTATTGCATACTAAACAACATGAACTAATGAATTATTTCATTTAATTAGAGTAACCAAACACCACAACGAAATGGTAATAATCAATTTCTTTCTCTGTCAACTCCGTTTCTTCATGCATTGTATTCTATTGTCTATTAGACTACTCCCATCGCCAAATTATTTTAATGGTCGGTCGTTAAGAACAATAAAAAGAAATTAAAAACTCGTTTATTTCACACGACCGAGTCGTTCAACCAACCGATGTAGCGCTTGCAAGGTAATTCAGACAACGTTAGCAAGATGTAGCGCTAGCTAGGTTACGGTAGTGCTTGCCATAAAGAAGCTACCCAGAAAGCAGGTCAGGCAGGCGAGCGATAGTACAAGCAAACTTTTAGATCCAGTTGATAGTATATAGATAGAGAGTCCCTAGCCCGACATACTAGTTCTCTCAAGTGTCTTTGTCGGTTGCTATGAGTTTTTATTATTTTGTGGTACCTTTTTGACACATCGCATGGTTAGGGATTTATTTTTTATTTTATTTTAAGACTTATATGTTAAAAATTATACCATTGATCTTTCATATTTAAACCCTTATTTAAACTTGGAGATTTATAAAATTATACGTTACTCGATGCTTCAATGTCGACATGGCAAAAACCATATGTTATTAATTAATGGCAAAAAAAAAGAAGAAGAAATACCACGGGCACAAGTAAAGAAATTGTAGAGAATATAATATAAGTTTATAAAGATGCTATTATTATTTTTTTTTAAATTAATAATTTATTTTAATATTAATATTAATATTATAAAGAGAACCCATAAACCATATTTATTAAATAAAAATTGAGTTGGGTTGGTTGGTGAAAGTAAAAAAATTATGTTTGGTTGGTTCTGTAAATCAAAGAGAGAGAAAATAATTTTTTAATGAATAGTTTGTGTTGATTGGTTCTGATTGAAAGTAGTCTTATATAATTTCATGTCAAACAAACTCTGATTATGTTTTATTAAAAACAATTTTTTTTATCAAATAATTATTCATTTATTTGAATGAACTTTATAAATTTATTAAAATAATTATATAAAAATATAATCAATACCAATAACTTATTTTGACTATTAACTAGTTAAATTACATTTCAGAGGAAAGGAAAAAATATCAATTCTTTCAAATAAAAGGTAAATACAAAACAATTCATTATATACGATAATTAATGAAATATTTTATAAAGACAATAAGAATAGTTTTAACTAAATTCTTCATGATTCCACGGGCCATGTCCTTGGTCTCTAAGTAACATCCTATTTTTGCTTTGAATCTTATTCTTTCTAAACTCTCCAAACCCTATCTAATTACATGCTCCCAACTTGCCTACTCCCATAGATACATAAATATATTCTATTCGCAAATTACCAATTTATTTATTGGAGAACCACATAGTTATGTTAAAATTAAGAGGTAAACTCTAAATGATTCAATATCTTCTTTAAAATTACCTATTAAAAATCTTTAAAAATGGATAACGATGGATAATGGTCATAAACTATTTACAAGTTTCAATTGAAAACTCTACTTTACTCTCTTTCGGCTTGGTATAAATTATTACATCCTATAAATAGATAAATGGGTTTCCTACGTTTCGCTAACACGTTTTCCTTACTTGAATATTCAAACATACACTTATTAGCTACAAACCGAAACAATAACTATTTAACGTTAATTGCAAAAAGAAACTATTTTTATTTTATCTTGTATAATATTATTACAATAACATTATAATGAATTTACTATGTGAAAATCATTAAAGCAGAGGTATATTAATGGCTTTGTTGTGCATGACTGTACAAAGTGCAGAGGTGAGTAAAAGTTGACAGTATGAAAGATAAAACACAATATGCTTTCATCTTTTTCTTTAACAAAAAAGTAAAATACTCTCAATACTCAAAACCAATTTAAATCATAAAAAGATTCTCTCATTTTGATTTTCTTTACTTCCTTACTCTTGAATCTGTTTCACACTCTTTTTCTTTCTTTTTATTTCTTTAATTAGTTAATCATCAAGTCTTCTTTTTCTTGAATTTTAAGTACACACATTTGAGTTATGATAGAACATTTGGTTTCACTCAGAGTTGCAGGTTTTGGGGATTAAGATTTCTGGGATTTGTTAAAGACTCTGTTTTTTTCAAGATTTTGTGTCGTATTGTTGAAATCAAGAGTATTTGGTGAGAAAAATTTGGGATTTTTGTTAGAATTTATAAAAAATTTTAAAAAAAGATGGCAGGAGCAGCAGCACCACCTAAACAAGATGATCAACAACCACATCCTGCTAGAGATCAACTTCCAAATGTTTCTTATTGCATCACCAGTCCACCACCATGGCGTAAGTTTATTATTATTATTTTTAATATCATTTTTATTATTTGTTTTTTTTTTTTTTTTTTTTTTTTCTACTTTGATCGCTGTTAGAATGGCTTTATGGTGTGCATTTCAGTATTTTTGTTGCCTTACTTAGTAAAAATCCTCATGGTTAAAATATTAATATGAACTTGAACCATTTATTGTGGTTAAAACATGTATTTTTGAAATAAAAGATGGTTCCATCCGTATTTTCAGTTTCATAAATCTAATAAAAATCATTCATTTATGTATAATCAATGGCTCCTTTCGTACTTTGACAAAAAAAGAAAAAAATGAAAAAAAAAACTGTTGGGTGTTGAGCTGCTGATTAGTGTGAAAAGATCACTGGAATGTAACTATTAATCATCAAGATAAACTATTTTTTTTTTTTTTTAATTTTTTTTATTTCTCAATTTGGGTTTGTTTTGTATTCATCAAGAAAACTCTCTTGAAACAACAGTTATTATAGTTTATAACTTTATTCAATCTGGTTCTGTTAATCTGTAATATCCTCTGGTGGGTATTTTTGTCATTTTAGTTACATTCTTGATCTCACTACCTTAATCTAACCAAGATAATCCTGTTTTTGTTTCTGGTTAGTGCTTTTGTCAAACACAATGGTTCTGCTTAGATAAATTTACCAAAATGCCCTTGTTTCCTCAATCTTGAATTCTTGATCCTTCATTTTGATAGTGTTAAATGCATATTATTTTTACATTATATATGAAACCTAATAAAAATTTGTTTGCAGCGGAGGCGATACTGTTAGGTTTTCAACATTATCTTGTAATGCTTGGAACAACGGTTCTAATACCAACAACTTTGGTTCCTCAAATGGGTGGAGGGCATGTACGTCTTTTCACAATCTTGATAAAACAATTTTTTTATATAATAAACTTTGTTGATTTAATTAAGACACATTGATTGATTTTTTTTAAAATTTTTAGGAAGAAAAAGCAAAGCTGATTCAAACACTGCTCTTTGTTGCTGGTATAAATACATTAACACAAACGCTTTTTGGTACGCGATTGCCAGCTGTCATTGGTGGATCATATACTTTCGTGCCTACAACAATTTCAATCATATTGGCGGGTCGATATAGTAATATTTTGGATCCTCAAGAGGTGTTTATTCCATCAACCTTTTATGAGATTTAAATTTCTATTTTGTAATTTTAAATTCAATTTAATCCCAAAATGTTGATTATTTATATAGAAATTTGAGAGGATTATGAGAGGGACTCAAGGTGCTCTTATAGTTGCTTCAACTCTTCAAATTGTGCTTGGTTTTAGCGGCCTTTGGCGTAATATCACAAGGTTAGTTTTAAACTTTGTTTTTTATTTAATAATTGAGAAAACTTATTATATTATTTATAATTTGAGATTTTTAATTTCAGGTTCATGAGTCCATTGTCTGCGGTTCCGTTGGTTGCTTTAAGTGGATTTGGACTATATGAGTTAGGTTTTCCATTGGTATGCATCTATATATATCTTATTTAAATAAAAATGTATCCTTATATTTAATGTTGCTAATTTCGCTTCAAAAATAGTTTAATTCATTGTTTGAACAAGATTAGTTTTATATATTTTCATGAACTTTTGTAGGTTGCTAAATGTGTTGAAATTGGATTGCCACAAATAGTTTTTCTACTAATCTTTTCACAGGTAATATCTTTATCAATATTCCACTGGTGGCATAATTGACCAATTTTTAAGTAAACTAATTAAATTGGATCAAATGAGTAGTTTTTGTAGAAAATAAACTAAAATGTAATAATAGCTTGAAAGTAGCACAAACTTTGTACAAACTAGAAATGAGTATGAGCCCCTAAATCTTTCAGTTTCAAAATCATGATTATTATTGTAATAGTAATAATATACTTTTTAACCTTATTTTCGGCATATTATTTTTAAAAACAAAAAAAAGGATGAAAATTGAAAAAAGGTGTTTAAAACTGCAAGACCCAAACGGGTCAACTTGGTTTAAACCTTGTCTATAACTGGTGATAGTTTATAAGAAAATAGCTAAAGTGGAAAACTGATTGAATGGGTCAAGTGGGTTGAAAATCACGTAAACTGTGCACCAAAAAAAAAATCGTTTTATTACAAAATTATACATTGCTTAAAAAAATACAATTTCTTTAATCATATCTTATACATTCAATATTTATAAACTCAAGAAAATAAAAAAACACGCATTGTAAGCCAGTCACTTCGACGCGACCCGACCCACACTAGAAAATACCCGTTTGGACATGAAGCCATTTTGACCCATTAACGACCCGCCCATTTTGTCACGTCTAAATAATAATGGTCTAAACTCTAATGTTTTTAAACTATGATAATATTTATTGCAGTACATACCGCATCTTATGAAGGGAAAAAGTCATATATTTGACCGTTTTGCGGTTTTATTCTCCGTGGTAATCGTGTGGATATATGCTCACTTACTCACCGTTGGTGGGGCCTACAAGAACAAACCTGACACAACTCAATTAAGTTGTAGAACTGATCGCGCTGGAATCATAAGCGCGGCTCCTTGGTATATGTTCTCTCTCAGTTGTTTATATTGTAATGTATATCAAATTAGGGTTTCTAGTATCAAGCCCATGGGCCCATTAGGTTAAATTAGGGTTTCCTTGTAATGTTTATTAATTGTTGGGAAACCTATTTAGGGTTTATAGATATAGATATAGAGAGGAATGATAGTTAAAAAACCCATTTGAGTTGAAAAACCCTAAAACTCATATGTAACATTGTTATTATTATTATTTTTTTAAAAGAGTTGGTTTTATATACATTTTCGTCACTTTTATAATAAAAAAATTAAAAAGCGCTGAGCACTTTTTTTTTAAAAAATGTGTAAAAAATAACAAAAATTCACGTCTATATTACCTATGTAACATTGCCAAATTTTGTAAAAAATATTTTTTTTAGAAAAATCCACTTGGAGCTTTTTTTTTATTTTTTAATTTTTAATTACCAAAATTCATAAAAATTGAATGTAGAATTTATGTAAAAAATAAATATATATTAAAAAAAAACATTGTTACATATGTAAAATACGGGTTTCTTGGGTTTTTCCAACTAAAGTGAGTTTTCTCCTCATCAATGTCCTAGATAAAGATACATTACATCTTACAGTATTATTAAAAAAATGTTTTTTTTTTCAGGATACGTGTTCCTTATCCGTTTCAATGGGGAGCACCTACTTTTGATGCGGGAGAAGCTTTTGCTATGATGGTTGCTTCGTTTGTTGCTCTCGTTGAGGTTAAATTTTTTATATTTTAATGTTCACATTTCATGAGATAAACCATTTTTCTATTTTTATTAATTTATTTTTTATTGGTCAGTCTACTGGTGCATTTATTGCAGTAGCTAGGTATGCAAGTGCAACTCCAATGCCGCCTTCAGTTCTTAGCCGTGGCATTGGTTGGCAGGTTTTTATTTAATTTTTGAAGTTTTTTTTTTAATTGAAATTATACAGTGATTTTATGTTATTTTAGGTTCTTAATTAACTTATTAATTTTTTTAAGGGAGTTGGCATTCTATTATCTGGGATCTTTGGGACAGGAAATGGTTCATCTGTATCAGTGTAAGCTATACTTATTGTTTTTTTTTAAAAGTGGTCTTTTTTATATGTATTTAATGGGTCAAATATGATTATACAATAACTACGTTATTAAAATGCTAACCTAATTTTGTAAAATAATATATAGTAGGTGGCTATAAACTTATAAATTACACTTTAATCAACTTTAAACCCGTTTGACCTGTTTTATCTGTTTCCCTTTATTAAAATTTTCTTCTTTTTTAGTTGTTTTGACCCGTTAAGAATAAAACATGACTCAAACCCATTCATTAGTAAATAATATGTTTAATAAAAACGATCAAGATTTTAGTCCTGAATGTATGACAGTGAAAATGCTGGTTTGCTCGGTTTAACACGTGTTGGTAGCAGACGGGTCGTGCAGATTTCTGCTGGTTTCATGATATTCTTTTCAATTCTCGGTATTAATCAAACATCATATTCTTATATTATACTTATGCTAACGATTCAACATACATTTTTTAAATTTTCTTGAAAATCATTTTTAATTTGCAGGAAAATTTGGCGCGGTATTTGCATCAATTCCAGCACCTATTGTAGCAGCCTTGTTTTGTCTGTTCTTCGCTTACGTGGGTATGCAAATCATGAATTATAAACTATTTTTTAATTGCATTTTTTTTTTTCAATTTTCTTGATTTTTTGAATAAAAACAGGGTCAGCAGGACTTGGGTTTCTACAATTTTGTAATTTAAACAGTTTCAGAGTGAAATTTATTCTTGGATTTTCGATTTTCATGGGATTATCAATACCTCAATATTTCAATGAGCACACTGCTGTCAGAGGTTATGGTCCTGTACACACCAAATCTAGATGGGTAAGAAATTTTATATAAGTTAAAACACGCGCTAAAGTTATAAAAATGTTAATTGTATGCTTGTAGTCATTTCTGCATTTGAAAAGTACCAGATTTGACCTCAAAAGTCAAACTTTCTGATAATAAGAAGATGCTGACTTTTAGGTCAACAGGCAACTGTAATCTGTAACCGCCTAAATGTCATGAATATGATACATTAATTTTCGGAGGTAATTAAACAAACGGTCCCTGTTGTTTTCAAAATGTAACAAATTTGGGTATTAAGGGTTTAAACTTTAAGGTTTAAAGTAACAGGTTTGAGTTTTATATTTTCAATTTTGTAACGAGTTTAAGGCTAACTTCCGTTATATTAGGGTAAAATGACCAAAATACCCTTTGACTTTTTACACTTTGACTTCGACTATCCAAAAAGTTATAGGGTATTTTGGTCAATTTACCCTACTATTATGAAAAAGTTAACAGAAGCCGGCCTTAATACCTAAACTTGTTATAAAATTGAAAACCTAAAACTCAAACTTGTTACTTTAAACCCTTAGTACCCAAACATGTTAATTTTAGCAAACCACAAGGACCATCTGTGTAATTAACTCTATTTTTGAACACATTTTCCCCCAGGGACTTTGTCGCTAACAAACATTAAACCTAGAAATACAGTGATATTGTGTATCATCAAAGTCCATTGGTTTTGCATTTAAAATGTACTAGATTTGACCTTAAAAGTCAAACATTAAGTGGGAAATTCTCTTTGACTTCATTAATCCAAACTTTTAACTAGTAACCACTATACATTAATCTATTAAACAAACACTTAGTAACTCCGAAACATGTTGGTATTTGTAACAAAAACTAATCAAATTTGCAAACGAAAAGCATGAGGTTTGACCACAGAAGTCAAACATAAGCTAATGTATCAATTTTTTGTTTTTTTTCTTCAGTGGAATGATATGGTGAATGTACCATTTTCTTCAGAAGCATTTGTTGGTGGATTATTGGCTTTATTTTTAGATGTGACATTAAAGCAGAAAGATACCGCAACAAGAAAAGATAGAGGTATGCATTGGTGGGATAAATACAGGTCGTTTAAAACAGATTCAAGAAGCGAAGAATTCTACTCGTTGCCATTTAATCTAAACAAGTTTTTCCCATCAGTTTGATTCAGTATCGCGTTTAATCTTTATTTCTTTTGGGTACCATATTGTTATTAATGTTTGATCAATATGCATTCTGTTTTGAATCTTGATTAACTTTTGTAACCTTGTTTCTTGAATCAAAATGAAGCATAGTGGATTTTAGTTTTCTTGAATGTGTTTTAGTTTATTTGGTAAAAAAGATTGTGACTTTATTACAGCTAGTTGAAAGATTTTATTAATTTGACTTGAAAGATTTTAATCTTGAATTAAAGATCTGGATTTTATTTGATTAATTAATTGCCAAGAAAGAACAAGTTAATACTTTTTTTTAGAAAAATACTAGTAAAAGGTGAAAGAACAATGGAAGAAAATAAAGTCAAGATTTGTTCACATTTGCTTTACTTACTTTTTTGTTTTGTTCTGTTATTTTTTTTTATAAAGTTAGAATTGTAAGAATTTTTTAACAATTATTCCAGCTTAAACAATTAACATTGAACCCCTTCCAACCCAAGCATAATTATTTTTAAATGATTAAACGCTAACTAGTTGCCTCCTTTGAAATATTCTTTTCAAGTCATTGTAACTAGTAAAACTAAATGCATCCTTTGTGATAACTCTCAAATATTATTATGTGTCTAAATTCTTTTATATATTTTACACGTTAACCAGTTACCACCGATGCTGATTGGGCAAGTTATCTTGCATGAGGTTTGGACTTACAACCTTTTGATTACAACAAAAAAATGAAATAAAAATCAACCGATCAGTTCATCGAGTTGACTGTTTGATTTGTTAGTTTTAGTTAGTTACAAATGTGACTCCTCACATCAATACATAAAAGCAACATTGTTATTAACTTGCAGCAAATATATACAAACATGCTTCAGAAAAATATGTTTATCAACTGAAAAAAAGATGTATGAGGTTGAGATGTGTCTCTTTATACATTAATAAACAAACAGTCATCGCGTCTGTAAATAAAAACCAAAAAACTATGTTTGCACAAACAACTAATTACAGGTACATCAACATCCAATTTTCAAACTCTCAAGGCAGTTATGTGTTTCTACAGTTGCCCTTATTACGGTATCCGACAATTGGACCCCACATTATGGAGCCAATCAACGACTTCATTAACAGTTGGTCTTTTTGCAGGGTTAACATTCACACACATGCAAGCAACATCAAGAACTTGCAACATCTCATCTTCAAACCCTTTACCCGTTAGAATCGGGTCATAAACTTGATCTTGTTTTCCTTCGGATCTTAATTGTTGGACCCACACAACCAATTCTCTTGATTCTTTGGGCCTAAATACCTCCATGGGCCTTTTGCCCGTTAGTAGCTCTAACATTACAACTCCAAAACTATATATGTCGCCTTTTAAGGTGGCTATCCATGATTGACTGTATTCTGGTGGGATATACCCGAGGGTACCCACCAGTTCAGTAGTCACATGTGTGTTATACGGTTGAATCAATCTGGATAGCCCGAAATCTGCTAAATATGCTTCGAATTGGCCGTCAAGAAGGATGTTGCTTGATTTTATATCGCGATGTACGATATGTGGTTCGCATACTTGGTGCATGTAAGCTAGCCCACAACTTGCACCTTGAGCTATCTTTAATCTTGTCGGCCAATCGAGTCTCGATGCACCGTCGGTCTTCTCATGCAACCAATAATCCAAGCTTCCGTTTTCCATATACGAGTAAATCAGCAGCTGACACCCGTTATGTACACAATAACCTTGTAAAGAAACCAAATTCTTGTGTTGAGCTGTCGATAACGCCTCCACTTCCGCTTTAAATTCCCTTGCGATTAGACCCATATCTCCCGATAGTTTCTTAACCGCTAGTTTCGTCCCGTTTGCCAAAGTTGCTTTGTAAACTAACCCGAAACCCCCACAACCGATGATGTTTGCTTCACTGAAATCCTCGGTTGCTTTCATGATGTCGGTCATTGTAAGATGCCTGATGTCTTTCGCGTTGTTTGGAAACAAAATGACTCCACTTGTATCTTTCGGGACATCAATCGCTGACGTGGAATTGAACGAATTCATGTCCATATGAAACACCTCCGGGTCACCTCTCGGGAGAATCCTTCTTTTCGACAATATCCATAACGCGAGACAAGTGAGAGTGATCCCGACTCCAAAACATACCCCGAGGATCAACCCGACAATCATTTTCTTGTTCGGGCCTTTCTTACGTCGTGAAGGTGGAAACAACGAACTATTACTGTTACCACAAGACTTTTGCAAGGGTGGTCCGCATAAACCCGGATTCCCTTCGTAATTCTGGCTCAAAAACGTGTCAAACTGTCCCCCAGTTGGTATTGCACCTTCGAGATCGTTGTTTGCGACGTTGAACAAAGACAAAAAGTGCAAGCTTTTAAGCGACGATGGAATCTCACCCGACAAATTATTATGCGACAGGTCAAGTTGTTCCAAGTTCGTAAGGTTTGAAATGGAACTCGGAATATTGCCAGAGAAATTGTTTCGACTCATATCGAGAACATGAATTGATTGCATGTTCCGAATCTCAACCGGGATGTCGCCACTCAGGTTGTTGCTAGCCAGATATAGCGCGGGTGGGAGTGTGGCGAGCTGATTGTACTGCAAATATGACGCGTTTTGTGGCGCAACGAATACGGGTAGTTCTAAATAACTACTATTTACATGATCTAACACCTGTTGCGAGTCAAGTGCCGGAAGTCTGGTAAGCTCGACCGGAAAACCACCCGACAAAGAGTTGTTTGATACATCTAAATAAAACAGATTTGGAAGTGTTTGAATCCAATTTGGAATTGAACCATTGAGATAGTTTTGAGAGAGATCAATCACCTCAAGGTTAACCATTGGTTTTAACCAATTTGGGAACTGACCTGATAACTTGCAACCACCTAACCCCATGATTTTAAGATTCAGAAACCCTGAAACTCCAGATTCCGGTAGGGTTTCGTTGAAGAAGTTTTTGGAGAGGATGAGAGTGGTGAGTTTTTCATGAGTTTGCAGAATCTTAAACGCTCGTTTGATGTTACTGAAAGTGTTGTTTGAGAGTGAGAGGAAGGAGAGAGATGGAAGTTGAAGAACATTGTTTGAGATTTCACCTTCGAGCTTGTTTGTCGCCAGTCGAATTGCGGTTAATTTCTTGCAGGAGAAGAGGGTTTTTGGTACAACTCCGGTGAATTGATTTTCACCAAGGTCAATTATGGTGAGCTGACTGAAACCGGAGAAATCAAAGTCAGTGAGTCTGCCTGTTAACGAGTTGACTCTTAAATTAAGCAGTTGAAGCTTTCTGCAATTCGTCAACGACAGAGGTAGGGTTCCGGTGAGACGGTTAATATGAAGTTCGAGTTTCTCCAACAATGACAGATTCCCGATGTTGATCGGGATTGAACCGGTTAACATGTTACCAAACAATACAAGACTCGTGAGGTTCGTGAGGTTGGTGATGCTTTCATTGATTTCTCCGGTGAGTAAATTTCCAGGTAATGATAACAACCGGAGAGATAAAGCTGCGCCGATATCAATTGGGATTTGTCCGGTGAGACTGTTGAAACCCAAACTTAAAACATGGAGGTTAGAGCACGAGCTGAACCCTGAGGGGATGATTCCGGCGAAGTCGTTGAGAGAGATATCAAAAACAGATAACGCCGGTGAATTGGTGCAGATTGACGGAGGAATCGATCCGGTGAATGAATTGTTGCTGATATTGAGATAATTGAGGCTCTGAGGAAGAAGAATTTGATCAATCATCCCGGTGAAATGGTTACTGGAAAAATTAAGGAATTGGAGGGTCGCCGGAAGAATCTCCGGGAAGGATCCAGAAAACCGATTGAAGCTCAAATCAATGAAAGTGAGAGAAGTAAGATTTTGAAGAGACGAAGATGGGATAACCCCACGGAGGCCTTTTCCGGGTATGGATAACCCAATGACCCGATTAAGCTGATCATCACAAGAGATTCCATCCCATGAACAGCAATCGACGGTAGCCGACCAATTCAGGCCAGAAAAATTATCGGCGAAATTCAAAAGAGAATCTTTGTCAATAGGGTTACAATCTGCATCCGTAAGTTCGGGGAAGATGAGTATCTGTATGATCAAAAACCCAACGAAACCCAGATGACGATGATGATTAATTGAGTGAAAAAAGAGGGGTTTTGGTGGCAGTAGAATCATGGCTGATGTAGAAGAAGATTGATGATGAAGAAGAAGATGAAGAAGAATTAACCATTGATGAAGAAGAAGCCAAGTGGATGTTGACGCAGACCATTATTACAAAAAAAAAAAAACAAAGCATCAAGGTGGATTGGATGATCATGGAAGCGTTTACTTTTTTTTTTCTTTTTGGTTATTCAATTGGTGGTGGTGGCGATGATGGTGCGGTATCAAATCAACCATCGCAAGTGCGTTTATTTTTTTTCAAGTGGAGAGAAAAATAAAAAAAAAAATGAATAAAATATATATGATACTGTCGAATCAATGACACAGTAAGTGGAGATGGCTTTTTAAAACAGAAATAAAACAACAGGATATATTTTTTATTAATTCATGAATAAAAAATACTTGTAGGAACCTTCGGTCTATATTTTTAAGCAATTTATAAATAACTTCGGTAAGACATGGTACATTGATCCTACTAAGTTTTAATATATCGTTTTTTGTTTTTCTTCTAGGAGAGTTGACCAAGGGTGGGAGTCAAAACATAACTTCGTTATTCATTCATCAGCCTTTTTGTATTTATAAATAAAGTCAAACGGATGTTACTTTCATGCTCCCATGTTTTATTGAAATATTATATCAAAATTGTTTTGTACTCAACTAGATATAACTACTAGTCTAGTACACCGTCCATTCCAAGTTTGGGTCTCTGGGATATAATGGTTTTTAAGAACAAGTTCATTGTGTTAAATAAATGGTGTAAATTGGTTACCGGCTTAACAACAAAAAAAAAAAAATGTTTGTTAACCATTTTAGCATACTTATTGAATCATAATCTTTTAATGTCGATGCCCATATACATAACAAAAAAACAACAAAGGACTTTAGAAAGAGTTGTTATATAAGTTTCCTTCTTATGTAGAAAACGGTTAATCTACAGCAAGGAGTTAGTTGCTTGTGTTTAAATACAGACATGATCTGGTTAGAGATGTTCTATGTAATGTTCTTAAACATGCGGGGATTTCTGCTAAAAAAGAGGCCCTCGTGAACTTTCTTACAGATCCGCTTGAAGGGAGGTCTACCCTACGACCAACTGATGTTCTTGTGTTTGCGTGGGGAGGAGAAAAACACGCTTGTGTTGACCTTACAGGAGTGTCCCCTCTTGTTGGGCTCAAGGTAAATGGGTTCGTTGCGGGCCAAGCTGCGCTTAAGGCAGAATCAGGAAAAGTTGCTAAACACGAGAAAACTTGCTCGGAAAATCAACACGTGTTTATCCCTTTCGCCTTTGATACATTTGGTTTTCTAGCCCGGAGGCTGTGAAATTTCTTGATAGGGTTCAACGGGTCGTGCATAGTAATGTTTTGCCCCATAAGACCCAACGCTTTGTTTTTTCCAATTCAAAAGGGGGTTGCGGCGTAACTTGTTGCCCGCTTACCCGCAACGTTATTGTAATCGGGAAAGTGATTTTATTATAAAATTTTCAGTTCATTTTATCAAAAAAATTTTAATATAACTTATATAAAAATCACCAAACCATGTAAATTCTAACGGAAATATAAGTGATTTACTAAATGTGTATCCAAGTTATGATTAATACTTTATGGTCCAAAATTACAATAACAATAGTTCATGGATGATATCGAAATTAATAAACATTTAAGCAATTAGTTTAAGAAAGGGAAACATACTAACAAATAAACCAAAACACTTGAACATAAAAAACATTGTCCTGGTTCCTAAGAAAGCGAACATTACTGACCGATAAATTGCAACATTAAACAAAAAAATAAACCCTATCATGACCATGAAAAGTAAACCATAGTCCATAGAGTGTTGATCTTTGCATTCGCACGACAAACTGAATCTACAACCTCGTTATCAAAACAACAGACATCAGGTAACTCCGCGACCTCACACTTTCATTAGTCCTTATAATTAAATCAATGACATGATCTCAATTCCAACTTAGAAGAGCTTTGGTTCGTTTAATTATTTTCTCACACAAACGAATCTTAAATAATAAACTATAAACTAATTATTAATGTGTATGTATATCATGCAAGATAGACAGACGGATTATCTTATCTTATCTATACTATGAATGTGTATCTCAAGGAGGTCTATTATAGAAATGTGTGGACACTCAGATAGGCAAAAGTAAAATGACAATAGTTTTAACGTAATTTTACTTATTCCTATGAAAATAACGTTAAAAGCATTGGGTTGACGGTTAATCAGGCATCATTAGCCGAGGGTCTCACTGAGAGCAGCCTCTCTATTTCTACGGGGTAGAGGTAAGACTTGTCTTCATCTTACACTCCTCAGACCCTGCCTTTAAGTAGGATATACTGAGTACGATGATAATGATAATGATAATATGTTCCGGCTTGTGACGCCCGTCTCCCGGGACATGTCATGTCATCAGATTTACTCATAAGCACAATAGTTAAACAGAGATAACTCAAATTGCAGCGAAAAATATAAACTTTTATTAATAAGTAAACCCGTTACATAGCCGAAGGCTTAACAACAAAAGTTACATATTAATATTCTAACTAAGCCAGTCTTCAAAATTCAGCAGCCAGCTTCCAAACATGCCATCACTGCCACCTGCACTTAACCTGG
>WOUH02000041.1:85552-106383 GCA_009936405.2 Stevia rebaudiana | reverse complement strand
CGAGATCTCTTCCTAACCATTTAGTTAGATGATCAGCTAATTTAAACTTAGTTTTTGACAAACTCAACAGATATCACCCTATGCATATGAGCTCATAAATAATTCTATGTATATCACATAACCGTCGACTTTCCATTATGCACCTGACCATAATCCTTAGTCAGCACTATCATACCTGATAGATATTGGTGATATCTGTATTGATCACAATGGAATCTCAAATATAAAATTTCTAAGCCATTAAGCTTCTTAGCCAGCTACTGCTAAAGCTACAAATATAGATTCCATTTTGAACTTGTTATGCAAATCTGCTTCCTTGAAGCCCAACGAATAACACCTCCACCAAGTAGGAACTACCATCCACTTGTAGAAGAATAATCTTCCTTATTCGTTATCCAACTTGCATCAAAGTACCCTTCTATAACCGAAGGAAAACCTAAATAAAACAAACCATAATGCATGGTTCCTCTTCAGGTAAATCAATTGTCTTTACTGCTAACCAGTATTGAGCACTAGCATTACTAGTAAATCTACTAAACTTACCAAAAACAAAAGCTATGTCAGGCCTCATGCTAATCATAGCATACATCAAGCATCTAATGTCCTTGAACACTTTAATTGTGAAACTGAATCACCTAAACTAGGCATAAGCCTAATACAAGGATATTTGGAGTACTAACAAAGTAACAAGAGAACAATTAAAGTGATTGAATTTCTTCAACACCTACTCATTGTATTGAGACTATGCCATGGTTATACCATTGTTACTCCTTTTAATCCTTAAAGGATCTCATCTACCTCCCCCATATCCTTCATTTCAATGTAGAAGAGAACAATTTCATTGTTTTATCAATATGATTTGGTTATGACCAAAATCAACATGTCGTGTACCTGCAAATTCACGATTACGTTGCGCACCATAATCGTCAATTTACCTTACACGATCATCCATGTTCCTTCTACTAAATAAAGATGAAAACCAATACAATGTCATTTCGGCCAAAACATTTATCTGAATCAACAAGAGATACATTCTCAACAAGATAAAAATCTCACATTAAGAATTACGAATGACATAGCTAGGTCAAGATATCAAACCGGATTTACCTAACAATATCTTGTAATCTTGGTTTATTTACAACTATGACATTATTATGATGCATATCAACGACATATGTTTCCTACTAGCATTATTCATATAACATAATCTAGCATGCCACAAAGTAAGATACAATCTACTTTGCTATTAGATAATAATGCAACACAAACAATTCAATGGCAAACGGAACATTAATATTTACATAAATATGGAAATCAAACAAAGGTTCCATATCAAGATAATATAAACTTATCCGACTTGATAGTAGTCTGTTTAAAACCATAATTGTTTAACAAAAAACAAAAGGTTTAATTACATACAATAGATAATCAAACATCAATATACACAAGTCTAATATTTCATCTTAAGTACAGATCCATCTTCAGCTGGTTCAAAATATTCAAACCATTTAAGAACCTTGCATACATGACTCGGAGCACCTGAGTCTACCCAATGCAAGTATATCCTCATGTACATTAAACGATTCAGAAATAAATGATACATAATTCTCAACCGAATTAATTTTAGGAACCATTGGAGATGAGTCCAAACCTAAACCCAATGACCGGGTTTCATTTATTTCACACCTCAATAGGCTTTTCACGACATGTAAAAATCTAGTTGACTGGTTGTCACGTGGATCATGGTCCACCAACCCGTTAGTACCATCACAACCGATATAGGTTATCTTGATTCAAAACAATACATTTTATTATTCACTATTTAAATTAAAAAATTATACTTTACTTATTTGAATCAATAGTTTTCGTGTTCTATAAAGTATTAACATGTCCCGAATTAACCATTGAATCAACAACAAAACTCATAGGCTTTGTCAAATTCAAGATACAATTAGTAAGTGTACCTTATGGAGCATTCGAGTCTTGAGACCCACTATGACCAGTCACATAAAACTCGTTTCCACCCGAGAGCTTCACTCAACAATCTTTCTTGAAGTCTTCCGACTTTGTATCCAACTCATCCATAATTAAAACCCAATCCAAATACGTGATCAAATCAATTAAAAACAGAACCCATTACCATGTGAGGATTAATATATAAGCCTCAATGCAAGATTCAACAAACCAATTAACAATTAATTTATGCCTGATTCAGTATAAAAATTGCCATTTCTAAGTTGTTATCGGTAAACTCGATAACTAATTTTAACTAATGAACCTCAATTCACCAACAAAGTCCCATAATCCAGTGAGCATATAAATTGAATCTAAAGGCCCCAAATTCGAGTCCCAATTCACAGTTAAATCACCAATATTTATATTATGATCAATTAGTATAGATAAAATAAAGTAGTGCATGTGACTAGCAACAAAAACATTGCTCAACCAAATTAGATTACCAATTTAAGTTCCAGAATCAATACTAAGTCATTGAACTTGGAATGCCACTAAAATGCTTTTCAATTAAAATAAATTTTAAAGCAGTACTTGATCATTCAACTAAATTTATGACCAATGATACGTACAGGGAACAAGATCATTGATCAGAACTTAAATAAATCCAATTTGACAAATCCAAGTTTATTCGTAAATTAATGAAATCATAGTGGCATATTACTTGATTTTTCAGTCTACGTTGAGTTATTTATAAACCAGAAGTCATGAAAACAGTATACTAGAATTCACACCAACTTGTGATGTACATTAGATACTTAGATGGACCATCCATTATAAGGAACTTCGGTTCACAATCTCACTTTGTTTTCTTCTGGCTGCAAACTTGATTAAATTTTAAACATTCAATTAGGTGACCAACTAACCAATTCCAATTTGCAAATTTCAGTTCAAATGGATTTCAATTATTTCAAATTGACCATAACCAATCGTTGTTCCAATTAGTAAAACCGAGACAGTGACATGTGGGTTGTAAATTTGTGGACCAACCAAGTCAGATTGATTTGTTACTTATTTACTGTCAATTTACAGAAAATGACACCCACTTCCAAACATTGAAATTGATACAAAATAATTTTACTTGTCAAACCCAAATTTCAATTATATCATTTAATTCCCACTGTCACGGAAAATTGAAATTGCAAATTTGAAATAATTCCCACATACACGTGAGTAGCTACTGGTGATCCCAATTCATTTAAAGAACCAACAAACATATAATCACCAACCGAATTCATTGACCACCAATTCCCAAATCCAAATTCTGATGAATTTGACAATCATCAACCACAATCCAAATTATTGAATTTTATTCCCAAATTAATTCTGGACAAAATTACAGTCACGGAACCTAATTCAAATTGGTATGTATACCCCAATTCCTATTCCGGTAGCAAATTTAAAGTCAAATTATTGTACCAATTCAATTCAATTCCAAAAGATCGCCAAAAGCAATCGATTAATTTGACAATTTAATATCCAAACCATATGTCACGAATAAATCCACAGTGTTAAATTAAAACTTTGAATAATCTGGATTTGTAACCAAATTGATTACCCACTGATTCCGTAAATAAATCAATTTTGCAATCTTTGAATACCATTCAATCGATTAACCCACTGATCACGTAAACCAATTTTCAATTTAGGGTTATTACTCAAACCACAGACCACATCTCTATTTTACTGTGAAATCCGTGAATGGTGAAATCGTAATCAACAACCAATTGAACCCTAATAGGTTTATCTTTGTTGATCAATTGGTATAAAAACATGAATATAAACGAATAAACATACCTGTTGATCTTGTATGCGAGTGTAGATGAAGAAATAGCAACCTAGATCATTCTCTGAATCGTGAATCGGAATCACTTTCAGATAAACCTATTTGCTGGTTACACGCAACGATTTATCGAATATGACAGAGAATTTCTGATGTTGGAATTGAATTTGATTTGTGTGTTTCTTGGTGATCCCCTGTAACCGTGAATACGCAAGTGATATGCGTATGTATCCTCTTTTGATCGAGACAGAAGATTATCTTCTATTTTACAAAATAAACCCACACTTTTATTTAATTACATAATTGACCCAAGTTAACCAAACTTATTATATTAAGCCCAAAGTTTATTTATAAAACCAAAATAACATTTAGAATTAAACGAGCCCGCACTACCGCGTCACCTAACTCGTTTAATTTCTAATGATATTTTCTCGATCAACAAGTTAATCCAATAACACTAAAATAACCAACAATTTGTGTAGATGTTACAATCTATCACCTGCTTCGTGATCAGAATGTACAGAATTGAATGTTACAGTTTAAAGATGAAATTAATATTACGTTTCGTTGTTAGGTTGTCTGTCTGAGCATGTGATTTGGTTCTCATCAGTTGTATAACAATAATAAACAGAGTGCCTTTTGTTGTAAGCATTTGAACATTTAAGTGGGAACAATGCACACAGAGGTTCATCATTTTCCCAATTTTCTAACCTAATGGATAATATAATATTAGTGATTTATAATGATTTAGGAAATATGAAGCTGCGTAATTAATCACCTCGATTTGTTTAATGTTCCACCTGAGTGACAATTTAGGATCAGTTGTAGACTGTAGTACTATAATTGTTCATTCTTTCTTATGCTGACTTTTAGGATTTTTGATGTAATCTGTTCCAGAAGTTAAGGTCTTTATGAACTATAGGTTAGCTTCAAAGGTTTAATGCATACATGATTGCTTATTTCGTTTATTTGTTTCAGTTTCTTTAGTTTATTCACCAGTCAATCGTCATTCGTCAATGAAGTTGTTACTGTACTTCAATTTCAACCTGATTGGTATTACTAACACTCATACGAAATGATCATATTCTATTAGTTTATTATTATTTTTTTGTATTGTAATTCATATGAACTATCATTGCTCAAAAGGCATTTTAGCAGCTTGTAATTAGTACAGGATGACAAAATTTCAAAGCATGCACTTTTTTGGCAGTTAATACACACACACTGTAGTCAAATTTTGCATCAAATTTGCATATGTTACCGACTCAATGATGATATGTTGCCCGTGCTCAAAATCAGGTATATTTTCATTAATTAAGTGGCATAAGAAACGTAGTTACCAGAATATATATACTTTATTGATGTTTACCAACATTTTATTTATTGAACTATAGTGAATGTATTAACTGTTTGCAGCTTAAATCTTCATTACTTTTACACATAGATGGAACTAGCCCAAATGCTGAAGACATTGGATGACAGGTATTACAGATGCAGAATAATATATTGTTCTTTCTTTAACAAATTTTTAATACCTACATCTGAATATGAAATTGGGTAGTCCAGGAATAGATCAAAGTGGATCATCTCTTTGTACATCCGAAAGTCCAAAAATTTTAATTTGTTAGTAATTAATTAGCTTTTTGTTACAAAAGCTTTTATCATTTCAATAGTTAATATATTTTTTAATAAAAAAAAATTAGGAGGTTTTTGTGTTTTACTTCTTTAGCTAAATCTTATAAGTATACACATGTGATCTATAATGGTTAAAAATATTGTAATTATATTGAGCATTTTACTAGCATACTGTAGCTAGAAGGAATATTAAGATATAACCTGAAAGAGTAAGACTGATAAATTATATTTTGATTATGCAGTTAGTGAAGTATCCAACACTCTTTGATGTGTTATTATGCACAATCTTTATGGTGACATCATCAGTGATCTTTGTGTTGAGTTAATTTGAGGACTTGGTTTGACACCAAGGTATCTGCGTTTTCTTTTTAGTTTTTAACTTTTTTATATATTTTGTTTTGTTTTACACAAGTTTAGAAACTTTAATATAAAAATTAGTTTAGTGAGTCTTTTGTTACATTTGCTGATGCAATTTGTTATTAAACTTAATACTACAAGTAGGTTAATGAATGTATTTGTTATAACATTTTCTTTATCTTATCTTTTTTCTGAGGTTGGGGGAGGCAAAAATGAATACACGGATGCCGATATTGATGAAGTTCATGAAGAATGATCGAGTTTTGGGGCAAGGTTTATTTTTATGTGACAAACAATATTTTAGGTGTTCAAGAATATATCGATAATTTTTTTTTAACTTTGAAACATTTGTAATAAATTTGACATTTGGTTATGAAATGAATTGGCTAGTAAATATTTTATTATGAAATGTAAATGTATTTGATTTGCTATATATTACGTTGGTTATTATGTATCTAAAACAAATTAATAATTATATATACAAAAATTGTTTTTTGTAAACAACTAAAACTATGACACAGAGTAAGGAATGTCATATGTGTGTGTCATAAAAAGATGACACACAAATGCATGTCATATTTAATTTATGACACACTCCTTTGACACTCTTTTGCGTGTCATTATACCCTTTAATGACATGCAATGCGTGTCAATAAAGGCCATTTTTGTAGTAGTGCATAATGGTTTGAACATAACAGAATAACAATATGAACAGAATAACTAGTTAGAGATTTACCCTATACTTTTAAATCTTCAATACAGAAAAGAGATGATGAACTAGATGGTTGAAGCTTGCAAAAGCTCAAGAACAATGATGATCAAAGATGAATCTCCACTACAAGAGCTCCAAATGCATAGAAATGAAGTTGCAAGAGCTGTTGGAACCGAGATGGAGGTTTAATGGTGTGTTCGGGTGGTTCTTTAATGGGTTGGTTGTAAGGTAATTAAAGATTTTGAGCTAAGTAAGACAATTATGTCTGAGGACCGTTCGTGTATCGCACGGATAGTTATGTGGGCGGCGCGCATATCGCGTAGGCTCAAATGATCGCGCTTGTTTTTGAAACCTACATGTATCGCTCGGGTTAGCCCGTTTTGGCTGCGCGTATGGCGTAGGAACTAGGGTTCTGGATTTCTAAGTTGTTCATTGTTTTTTATTTGTTTGTTTCACTTGATCGGTCGATAACGTTTGTAGTTACTTGTCATGTTTGTAATAACTGAGTAATGTATAATAGCACAATGTTAAATTAAAGATGGTACGTATTGATAAGTTAGTTTTCCAATAAATAAGAGAATACATCGGAAATTCGCAAATGTTACACAAGTCAAGACCATATCTACTAATTTTGTTTTCTTTACTAACTATACTTGCAAACAAAACCATAATCACCAAAAAACTTACACATGTTTAAAAATTATCTAAGGCATCCTGTTTCACAAGCAAGCACAAGCTTAAGTCCAACTCCCAAGCTTGTCTAAACAATGTGAGATTCATAGCCCACTTTTACTAGTTTTCAACTGTTGGAGTAGAAAACATGCTTACAATTACAATAACATGTACAATAGTTCTTGCATACTGGTATTAGATAAATGGATTTTACATGTTGCAATGTCACATACACATAAGACCCCACAATGCTACAATTACACAACAATATATTTTGCTATGCCGGGAGTAGTACGATATAGATCTATTAATATGATAAACCCATTTAGTTTCCCGGGTAGGGAACTTGATGAGCAAAACCGCAACATGTTACATACTCATTAGTTAGAGGAGGAGTCAAACACTAGCGGGTATTCAAGTCAATAGGTTTGGTTGTGATTGCATTTATATTCCTTCATGTTTAAACTTAAAAATTGTGTGTTTTTTTTTAATTTTTTTTTTTTAGAAATTCATTTCAAGTAGTCATATCTCGTCAACCCATCAAAATGTACATTATTATCTTTATTATTTTTCTACGATACATTATCATATCTTGATCTGAATCTTTGAGTTTTTAATGGCTTGTTGTCTATGATCTATGTATATGCATTTGTGGCACGGTTATGCAGTTCATGTATGATGAATTGTTGCAAAGTAAAGTACAAGTTGCAGTTATGGACAATGATCACATGATTTTTAACTTTTTTCCAAAGAAAAATAAAAAAATCAATGCGTTTATGACCTCTGAAATTGACTTTATGATTACCTTAATAGACTTCATGTAATTGTATCTACTTTCTAGGTTTAAATATCATGACTTTTCGTCCAAATTGATGAAAGCTATTATTTTCATCCATTATATTCAATTATAGAATGAGTAAATGACTAAAATACCCATATATTTGTTAACAATTTTTGTCAATAAAGTTACCAAGTTGTAACATATTTCATCACCCCTCCCTCTCTCTCTCTCTCTGGCCTAACTTTTGTGTATTACTCTCTCTCTCTCTCATTCAAAAGCTACTTGAATCCAAATCCAACCCAACCCAACCCGGATCTGGCATTGTTTTAAAACAAACATTATTCTAACACGTAACATTTGTGTATTACTCCACAAACCATACAAACAGTTTTGCGATAAGATTTACTAGGTACACTTGTTGTATGCTACTCGACCCTACCAACAACTTTACTATGAGTGAGATTTACTTAGTGCTGTTGTTATACTCATTTTGACCTTTCACAATAGTTTTTTTCTCAAGCAAGGGCAAGAACGGTACCGTGTAAAAGAGAATTATACTTATTTAGCATTTACAAAATTGCAAAAAAATTATTAAAAAAAATCTAATAGTATAGTAACTAGAAACATACATGAACCAAACAAATAGTTTCTCTAAAACTAATCTTCATACTCAGTTTCTTCATCATCATCATCATTATCAAGACCACCACCATATCTCCATCCATCTTCACCATTATCTCTATCTTCTTCAGTTTCTTCACTATCTTCTTCCTCTTGCACCGGTTTAACCACCACCGGCCATGGCTGCTTCTTGGCGGCATTGGCGGCAGCAACTGGTGGCTTACGTTTCACCGTTTTGGCGGGAGGGAGTTTAATATTGGGTTTTGGGCGGGTCAGTTTCTGGCTTTTGGTGTTTCCGCGTTTGACCGCGTATTGACCATCATGATCACTACCAGCATCCATGTCAGCATCCGTGTTGGTTTTACTACGAGGGGCGTTTTTGGGATTTTCTTCAGGGAGATGACCTGGATGCTCTCTTCTTAAATGGAGGTTAAGTTTATATTCGTGAATGTAAGCCTTTTCACATCCTTCGTATGGACACGCGTACGGGCGGTCAGATGTTGCGGTCGCATACGAGGCGGTTGCAGCCGCCTTTGGCGGCTTGGGATTTAGTGGCGGTTTTTCCACCGGTTGGACTTGGTGGACGTACTTGAGGGGCAATTCGGACAAGTTACTCACATTCTGCTTAAATTTAGAAAGTAAAAAGGTCAAACTAAATACAATTTTATATTTCAACTGTTTTTTAAAATTATACCTTTTCATGGTGAGACATAATGTGATTCTTTAGTTTATATTCATGAGCATATCTTTTGCCACAATCTTGAAATGGGCAGATATGATAGTTTTCTTGAGAATGAGTCTTCATGTGTGACCTCAAGTTAAAATCCAATGAAAATGCCTGCAATAAAATGTTTTATTGAAGTAAATATACATTAAATAATCTAATTGGTATTTAAAAGATTAAGATAACAGAACATCTGAACCTAAAATAACAGCAAACTATTACACTTGTATGAAAACAGCAAAGTAATATAAAAATTAACAGGAATAAAACATAATTTTATAAATAATAAGAATTTTTACCTTACCACAACCTTCATGTGGACATACAAAATCTCTCTCACCTGTATGGATTAAAAAATGCCTCTTTAACTTTGAGCTATCCAAAAATTTCTGCAAAAAAAAATACAAAATTTTCACTTCCTTGATAAATTATAAATCAACCAACAAAAGTCAAAAACCATCTAATTACTGCAACACAACTCTCAAGATTATAATACATACTAAAACAAAATTAAAAAATAAATAACCTTTCCACAATTCTCATAATGGCAAACATATTGTCTTTCTCCATGAATGTGAGAATGTTTTCTTAACGCGCCAGCATCAATAAATGTTTTCCCACAACCTTCATAACTGCAAAGGAAAAGAACTTCGGTAGTTGGTTCTGGTTCAGGTTCTACATTAACTGGATTTTCTGTCTTTTCATGCATCGCCTTCATTTGAGCTTCTAATTGCACAACACAGAATAAGAAAAAAAAAATTAGTTAATCTTTGCAACTGATTTTTTTATATACATTTTGAAGGCTGCGAACCTGTGACCCATTTCAAAACCAAGCATTTTCCACCTGTTGCTACAACATCCTGAGGTACCCTGAGTAAATAATATTATATATATATATACGTTAATCCTAAATTAATATCAAAGTATGTCATATTTGTTTGGATTAATAATCAGGCAAACAGTAATAATGCAGGAAAAGAATTTCAGACACATAGAATTTAGTATTTACACTGTTCAGCGATTTGCATATATCTTAATTACCTCAATTTTAACACATCAATCAAAAAAACATCCTAAAATTCGTTCAGGTCAGAAAGGGGAATCAACATTAATAATACTGATATGACTAATTGCATAAAAAACTTTGAAGAAACCTACATTAATATCTGACTAATAAATTGGAGTTTGTAAGATAATGAACAATCGCATACACTCACAGGCAAACGAAGAGATATAAACTTACACAAATCAGTAAATAAACAACAATCAAAAAGAGGATTTTTTGGGTGTACCATTCTTTGAACCACTTAACAGCAGGAGTCTTCGAGCTAATTAGAGGGCGGCGTTCGAAGAGATTGTGGAACGATTGATGTTCCATACTCGTAATCCTGTTGATTAGTGATTATAGCAGCAGAAATTAGTGATGCGATTGAAAGGAGATTAGGGTTTTGATTTATATGGATGACAATTGAATTGGGGAAGAAAAGCAAGATCGATATTATTTTGACGATTTGACATTGTGTTGCGTTTGTGATTTAGATGGTTCGGGTCGAGGTCCGATATGACTTGACATTCGGTTTATGGTAATTTACATTTTGTACCCTCGTCTTTGTTTTTCTGCAAAAAGACACTATGTTATTGTAGTTATGTTGCAAATTAGAGGTTGCAATGGAACAAAAAGATCGACATTGAACCGAACTGTATAATACTAAATTCTTGATTACAAAGTAGCATGGTAGTCATGAGTATGGTCACGTACAGGATTGTGTTTCGTGCTCCAAACATTTGAATTAACGGTTTAAAAATATTGATTAAAGGTGTAAGCTTGTTTTATTTTTTGAACAAGAGATTAGTTGGTTAGACTAAATATTAGATTAGCGCATGTGCAAGTTCAAATCCTAGTAATCTAGGACTAAGATCTATCTAGGTAGCACGCCCAAAATAATTAAATATGTTTATTTATTTTAAAGACAGTATCTTTTAATAAGTAACGTAAGAGGGTTATTCTAGTAATATATCGGGTGGTTGTAGCATATTGTTAGCTGCTCTAGAGTGTAAGGATCAAAATTATAATTCATTTTTTTTATATATAAACAAGAGTAATTGATGGAGAAAATAAATGAGATTATATTTCAACTATGTTTGTGTGACAACCGTCAAAAATCATAATTTAGGTTTTTCCCAAATTCTTGATTATATTCGAGTTTCTTTGATATTTATTTTTATGTCACAACTATCCTAATTCAATTCTTAATTGTCACACGTTTTTCCTAAGTTCTATGTAAAATACTTTATAGAAATAATCATTTAAAAAAAATGAAAACAAACAATTAAAGAATAATAATAAGATTATGATAATATTTTAAGAACAAAAGTTTTAAATAAAAAAAAATAAATAATAAACGTGAATTACCAGAAAGAGGATTATTCAAACAACTTGATATTTGCTTTGGTTGACCTAATCATCTTTGTGATACGGTTTCATCTTCATCTCCGCTACTATCATTGACGATATCACCTGTAGCAAATTCGGAATGCCAATCCCGTGTAAATCGCGTTTCAATTGCTTGATTTAAACCCCTAAAACCACCGATTACCTTCCATCAACACCACCATTGAGCTCCTCTGTGTTATCGCCATCCTTGAAATCCACGGGACACCGGCGCATCAGCGTAAATCGACCACGCACCACACAACGATTGAACCGGGTTTGAAATCTCATTCGCAAACAAGGTAACCAGAAACAATTATCTTCTGTTGAATTATCGTTTTTTTCAAGCTTTGGTTGTGCAACTGATTCGTTTTGTTGGTTTATGCAGCCACACTAATTAGAACTAATTGTTCATGTTTGATTATCATTACATTCCAAAACCATGACTTCGATCCGGTTAGCTTCACTATCAGGTTATTAAATCAGTCCCTTTTCTTAAAATCATATTAAGCAAGTTCTGGATTGAGGATACAGATGTTGTTTCACTAAATCATACAGCCTTGTCACACATCCAAAATTCGTTTTGCCGCCTCGCTCTGATCGGTTTCTGATTGCTTTTCGATCAGCCACAAGTCCTTGAGTTGAACCGTTCTGCTCGACAATTAAGGTAGCGATTCAATTTATTGTTTCCGTTGTATATATGTTCAAAGTGTATGAATTAAACGGTTGTGTCCATTGGTCCGTTCCGGCGATTAAGAACTTGTTAATCAAATATAAAGAAATCGATTACCTGCCACTTAAACTAATCGAATTTTAATTGGGTTTTGTTTATATCTACTTTAACAAACAACCTTGTTTGATCGTGATTTTTGAGCTGTCCCTATCAACCAGTTAAACTCATATGTATGTATACAATTATAGCCATCACATTCAGGTTTGTATGAGTGGATGTTTTCATATATGAATGATGTATTAGATAATTTTAGGCTAGAATTTATGAGAAATATATATAAGAACATGATTCATTACTTCATTAACGTGATTCCATGGAACATGAGGTTTACACTTGAATTAAACCGGACATAAATACCTTATAAAGATCTAATGTTATTACCATGTAACTGATATATATATATATATATTTTGTTTAAACAAATAATATGAAAAGTATGAACTATGGTTAATACACTCTGTTCAAATTTGAACCAATGATAAATAAGGCACAACCAAATTAGAGATGTTTGTTGATGAATATGATCATATGCTAATGGCAAACTCATTCATAAATTCATGCAATAAAGATTTAAGTCACATAGAATTTTAATTACAATTAAAAGAAGTAATCTCACCGTAATTCAGAACACTAATTACTAAATGAGAATTTAGGTCTTTGTCGTCGGAACATCAATTAACCAATAAGACAACTGAATTGTAGTCATGTAACACCTTCTTATTTCTAGTTTAATAACCTAGAACCATTTATCATTAACTTCTGTTAATATTTCTATTCTAAGTCAAGTTCCTACCCTTTTACTAGGTGAAACTAGTTTGTGGGAAGTACTTGACCAACTTTGATTTCTCTTTCACTACTCTGGCTCCTAAAAGGTGAGTAAACTCACTAAACTCCCATTTTTAATAACTTTTTGGGGCTGAAACATGTTTAACCTACTTAACTATAAATTGATTACTAATTACTTTATGAGATCATCAGTTTTGTGTACTTTCATGCATGCGACATGAATGTGTTATTATGTGTTTGTATCTAGTAGTTGTACTATTTTTAAGTCCACCGCTTACTATGTTAGATGCTAACGGTTTTTGTTGACAACCCACTTAGGTGATACGATTCCTAGGTGATACGAATCCGGCCCCAACTTTTTGTCACTCACTAGTGACTGTTGCTTATATCGTACATGATAATACTTATACAAGTTGGTTCTTGTCCCTAATTGTTAATTATCATGTTACATGAGGTTGTTCCTCACTGTTGGTTTAATTCTATTATGATAATTGCTTATTATGTTACATGAGGTTGTTCCTCAATGTTGGTTGAATATCTGTTTAATATCTCTTAATATCTGGAGGTCAATTGGCAGGTAGTATTTTATGAACGTGCTTACTTATAATAATATATGCACTTAGCTTTACAGCTAACAAACTTATTTTCACATGTTTCAGGTGACGATTAGATGCTAATGCTTTAGCTATGGACCATGGAGACAGATAGACTTTAAAATTAATCAATTTAGTTTATGCACTCTTGATTATTCTTGTTTACTCTAGGACGTTTGAATAATGCAACTTTAATGACTATGCAATTTTTAATAAATGTCATGTGCTTTGAATATTATATTAAATGTCCTTTCTCGTGCATCCCTATGATTCCGTCATCGGTCGGTCGGGGTGTTACAGGTTGGTATCAGAGCCATGGTTATAGGGAACTAGGATAGGTTAATAGAAACTAAACCGACCTAGACTATAACCTGAATGATTTACTTGATTTCTGAATTTTTATTTTTCTTTAAACTTCTCTTCCTTCTATTTCTACTTTCGTTCTACTTTCTCCCTTTTCTCTTCTTCGGTGGGAAGCCTGCTTGGAGAAACCGCTTGGAGGATCGCCTACATGCTCGAGATTGGAGTATGATGCCTTCTCTTCTTAGGAATTCTCTTTGTGAAATCCCGCTAGGATCCTAAGTCTATTTAAATGTGTCAAGTTGTGTATTGGGGGAAACACCTGTATCACACTGCATCCTGTCTAAGGCAAAATGATTCGTATAAATCCCAACTCGAGGGACCCGTTCACTTACCTGGAGGTGGAGGAGATGAGTGTCAACCCAATTAACACGGTTTGAGATGTTTAAATGAGCTTAGCATCTTAATGTGTCTGTTAGTCCCGTATCCGTTTCTAATAGCGTGATATCAAGTAAATAATTCGTTTGTGCGGAAAACAAACGAACAAAATAAGATTAAACACGAACAAGATGAAGAAAGATTAACTATTCACTATTGCACTCGACCTCTAAAGGATTGACTGGTACAAAGAAACCGTCGTGAGAACCAAAGAGAAATCCAAAACAATTATGAACCACATATTTAACTTAAACACATAACTCGGTTTATATATCCACCGATTACACAAAGGCCCACTAACATATAACAATAAACTAAAGCCTACGAAGCCCATGAATACTTGTCTAGTTGTCTATAACCATCAAGACCACCATCGAGAAGACTAAACACGCCGAGAGGATCCACCGAGAAGACCAAAACCAGCGAGAGGATCCAATGTGTATTCCGTGAGGATGATAATCACCGAGACCACCGAGAGGAATGATCGAGATGAGTAACGGGAAGTACAACAATTATATATGACCCAACAAAATAAAAGGAAGATAGAAATTAACAATGCTAGATGAGTTGGTTTGAAACAATATCAAAAGGTTTCCAACGTTGAAGCCTTGCAGGTTCGAAACCCTCTCTCTCTTAGTGTCTCTCCCTAAGTGTATTTTTTTATATATTGATATTCTTAAACTAAAATGCTTTTCATCCCACATCGATTAAAAACATAAAGTTTAGAGTCTTTAAACTCTATAAAGAAAATCAGAAGATGGGCAACTAAACCAATGAGTTGGGCATGCAATATAGTGTTAATGGGCCAAATACAAGATCACATAATCATAGTGGGCTTCAATCATGCTGCCGGCCCAACAAGGATTTCTTACTGGTTTTCCGGTCTAATCGCGACTGACGGTTAAACCGTCAGTTGAGGCAAAAACGGTTCTAGGATATGTAAGGTCTAATCGCGACTGACGGTTAAACCGGTCAGTTGAGGCAAAAACGGTTCTAGGATATGTAACCAGACCGTTAGACTCAGTCGGAAAAGTTTTTCACTTCACATTCCTCCATGACAACCAAACATGATTTTGGACAAAATGTTTTCCAATTCCAAATTCAATTTCTTTGAATTCAGTGAATCAAATAGGACCGAAGAACCGCAAGAATTGTATTACCACTTCAAATAAAGAGATAAAATTGAAAATAGTAATTTAAACTTTAAACATCTTTTTACACTCTTCCTTTCATTATGTTATCTCTTATATTTTTTTGGTAGAAATATTAAAATACGCACATATGCATTTACATGTGTCTTTTAGCATATCTACATACATGAATTCATAAAAAAACAAATACGCACCATTATCTTTAAAAATAAAACTAAATTAAGTAGAGATTTATATAATAAAAACTACAAAGGATAAATGGTTCTTGTATTTTATTGCATAATATTGGTTCTAAAAATTAATTCTCCTTGATTAGTGTTACATGTCAAATAAATAGAGGGGCTTAGTTGTAATTGTAATCAAGTGTGAGGGTCAAATGTAAACTTGTAGTAATTGTATGTACTTAAGCAAACAAGTATACTGAATGAAACCCATGGATGATTTGAGAATATTTTCCCTCTCTGTGTGTTCTTTCTTTTACATCGATCTCCCTCTTGATTACCAATTGTATCGTAACAATTAGTCTCATATGTAAGCTTCGCATCCCTACGTAATTGAATGATTGAGATTTTTGTAACTGTCGTCAAGAAAACGTTGGAGACCTGATCATATTGTATAAGAGTCAAGCAAGGATGCTGCCAACCGGCCCAACAATCGACAGGTGAATCCATGGAACTTTGATCCCCGGTTCCTGCTTGGTCTAATGCCTGGGTGCGTACCAGCTGTAGGTTCCAGCCCATCAATAGCTGGCCCACGTACAACGAACGACCCAAAGAGAGAAAAATAAACTCAACCAGGCCCAAACAAATCTGAATAACTAGGAATCTAGGATCACTCTAGTATTACCTTGTGGGTTTATATAGTTAAATGACATTTGTACATGATACTATCTTAAAACTCGTGCGTGTATTACCCGAAGTTACATTTGACACAAAAATTCTATCACTGAATCATTAGATATGTTTATTAAGTTAGTTTGTTATGAACATTCAAAACAAATAAATTTTTAACACCTATATGAATCTGAATTATGCTTTAATGTTTTAAAATTATTCATTAGAAACATTTTAAACAAAAATTCCTTAACTTTTGGTTGGTAATTATACAATTAAAGAATAGTCAAATTTAAATTTTTTTAAAAGTAAACTGCTATTTTTGCCCCTGAGATCTGCAAGGCTTAACAATTTCCCTTTACAGTTTTTATCCATAACATTTCAAGTCTTTACAGCTTTTGTCATTAAACCCTTAACAAAAAATTGTTATGCCTTGAAAAGTTAGGGACAAACACTGTGTTAGTGACGAAAATTTTC
The DNA here is from genome assembly GCA_009936405.2 of Stevia rebaudiana. NCBI lineage: Eukaryota > Viridiplantae > Streptophyta > Magnoliopsida > Asterales > Asteraceae > Stevia > Stevia rebaudiana. The sequence continues at coordinate 89,343 of WOUH02000041.1, read as the reverse complement.
AAGACATGAAACGTTAGGGACGAAAATTTTTTAAGACTTGAATTGTTAATGACAAAAATGTTAAAACTTGAAACGTTATTGACGATTTATGTTAACGATGGACTAAAACTGTTAAGTATTGAAAACCTCAGAGATAAAGTGTAGTTTACTCTTTTAAATTTAAATATATAAGGTAAACAGTTAAAGATAATAACAAATTTAAGAATATTCAAAAAATTGTGGTATTGATGTGACATTATTGTAAATTATTTATTGGAGTTTGATAATAATACTTTAATTAATCAAGAACCCGCTAAACAGTGCAATTTACAAACATGGCAAGGAAGGACCAATCTTAATATTGAGTGTCTATGTTATCGACTTCCAATTGAACAGAGAAAGAAAATCAAGAAGCAAAAGAAAGACGAGTTCGATATGAGGGACGTTGGGTTACTCTCATATCTTTTAGGTATTGATGTACGTCTATCGGTATTTTCACTAGAGCAATATGGTTTATATTAAATAAATGAATTTGGGAAATGGAATGCAGTGCTACAAAGTATCAGACGGATCCAAGATCAAAGGTCACGAAAGGAGGAGAAGGTGACCTTGTCAATGCAACTGGTTAATTAACGTTACATGATTAGAAGTGTTCGCTACCTAATGTCACTTCACTGCATCTTATGTTTTCGGTTGGAACAATAAGTAGATGAGTAGATTCACGGAGATGCTAACCCAACTTCATTCGCTAGCCATCAGGCCTTGAAACGAATTGAATGAACACGAACGTCTACGAACATGTAGATGTTTGTGTTCGTTCATTTAACTTTAACCGAACATGAACATAAACACGACCACATAACAAACACAGATTTTGTCTTCGTGTTCTTTTGTTAAGAAAATGAACATGTTTGTGTTCGTTCGTTAGTAAATTAAACGAACAATTCCCGAACTTAAATGAATACACATGGACGTAAATAAATGAACAAACATAAATGAATACAAAATAAACATAACTGAGCATAGATGAACATAAGTGAAAAAATATAATTGAGTGCAAACGAACATAACTGAGAGATTGATGTTTGTATGTTAATGTTTTTTATATTATTTTATAAACTAATAAACAGAAAATGTCATAGAAATGTAATCAACTTTCAGGTTTGTTTCAATTAAGTTACTCATATTTTTTTTGTTCCAATAAGGTCACTCATACTTACTTTTGTTTTAATTAGATCACTTTACTTTAAGTTGTGTTCTAATCCTATACTTTTTACTTACAAAATTATTTATTATTTTTATTTTTTAGTCACATAATCAATCACCATAATTTATTTAATAAGTAAAAAAATAAAATTTCAAATGACATATTAGCCTAATGTTGTAGATAAAATGTATAAGATTGGAACACTTATTAGAAGTAAAGTAACCTAATTGGAACAAAAAAAAAAGTATGAGTGACCTAATTGGAAAAAAAAAGTATAACTGGAACAATGTGATTACATTGATATAAAGTTACCCAATAATAAAATTAGATAGTTAAATGAACACAAACGAACAATGAACATAATTAACAACCACAAATGAACATAAATAAACGAACAATTATTGAACAAAAATAAACAATTAGAAGGTGTGTTTCTGTTCATTCGTTTAATTAAATTAACACAAAAATTTTGTTTGTGTTCGTTCATTTATCAAATATATAAATGCACATAAACAAACTTCCCGTCGAACACTTCATGAACGGTTCATGAACCATTCCGTTCGTTTACAAGCCTACTAGCCCTTAATTTTTTTTATGTATATTAAAGGAAGCTCAACCTATGGTATAGAATATATATAACGTATAACAAGAAAAATTTATAGAATCAAAGTGCCAACAAAACTACAAAAGATGTTAGGCATGTTCACGGTCCGATTTATACGTGTTTTGAGTCAAACCGCCAACCAAACCGTTGATAACGGTTTTTTATTGTTGAAAACCAAAACATAACCATTGAAAATAAAATCAAAACCAAATTGAAACGTTATTAACGGTTTGGTCCGGTTTGGTTTCATGGTATGTTTTAGGCTTTTAGGGCCTTTTGTAAGTTAAAAGAAAACACTAAAAGATTATCCATTGCACATTTAAAGATTATATTATGACATAAGATATCCAAAAAAGCCTAGCACATATGCTTACTAAAAAAACAAAATACAATCTAAAACACAACGTGCTACTCAAAACGCAGTTCAAATAATGACATGTTGTCCCAAAAAGCCTGATCTCAAAAAAGAATATTTTTAGTAAATTACTGTGTCACTGTTGTCCAAGATGAAAACTTGTCGTTCACGTGTCCGAAACATGATAAGCAGTGGCAGATTTGAAAAAAAAAATACATGGGGCCGGAAATGACCTGACACATATAGATCATGGCAGCCCAGCCTATATGCATAAAAATATTTCCAAAAAAATCCAGAATTTTACACTCACAACGGAAAAAACAGCTGAGGCCGGGGCCACCTAGGCCCCAATGAAGATGCGCCCATGATGATAAGAGTTATATATACATATGTACACGGTCCGGTCCGGTTTTTCTAACGGTTTTTTCTATAAACCGTAAACCAAACCTTTCACTATGGTTTCAAACTATTAATACCCCTGGACCAAATGTTTGGAAAAAAACCGATCACGAAACCAGACCGACAACCCGTTTGGACGGTTTCATGATTTCAAACCAGTCCGTAAACATGTCTATTTAAATAGTCTTTTACATGAAGTTGGAACGATTATGTTTGAAACTCTGGTCCAACAATTAAACCTTAAGAAACTTTTCTTCTTAATAAACTTTCTAGAACTCTCACCCACTGGTGGAGCTTAACAAAAACCTTTAGGGAGCCCAGAATATTTTGAAAATGAGGAAGGCTGGGTTATATACTTAAAAGTTTTTGGACAAAAATCAAGAATTTTATACTACGGATACAAAAGGACGTAGGCCAGAGCCATCTTGATCAGGCCCTCATTAGGCTCCGCCCACAACTCCACCTAAACCTTACCAAACTTTTCTTATTAATAAATTTCTAGAACTCCACCCAAAATGTTTTATCTACACATTCGAAAAATCTAATATTACTTTCTAGTTACAGCCTTCATTACTCCACCGAGATTGTAGTGAAGTGATCTTATTAGGTTATATTACGAAGTCATTCAGTACTTATTGGTTTCATGTGGGACTTACGTCTTTACATGTAATTAATAACTCTGTAATTAGGATTACACCCGACACTATTTTTCTTAATGAGATCAATTGGTTCGATTAAAAATCATATAAGATAAGAAAACAATGATTTTATCCACCCAGTATCCTTCTAGAAAGCCACTAAAATTTGATCATACATGTGATCTATATAATAGAAACCATGTGCCCTCATATGGTAAAACGGAAACGATGGATGAAATGTTGAAGCTAGTTATCTGGTACTGGGAAGATATATGCAACGTATGCAATGAGCACATGTGAGTAAATAAATGACAGATGTATAGTGAAACATGGTCAGAATCAAAGGCTCCGTAGGAAAGATAATAAGAATTTTAAAATTCTAGTAACCGACTCTAACGAACTTCGATTAAACTTATTTCAGCGGCATTAGAGCCGTTTCGTTGAACCCTTTCATCTTAGCTTTTATGGTTTAAACTTTAGGGTTTATTTTTAGTTTTTAAGGTTTAGAATTTTCTTTTAAGCGGGGGTTTTGGGAGGTAGGGTAGTGGGCGGGTTAGGTTTTTTTGGGGGACCCCCCGTAGTGGGTGGATTAGGTTTTTTTGGGGGACC
>WOUH02000041.1:40510-76653 GCA_009936405.2 Stevia rebaudiana | reverse complement strand
TGAAAATTTAAAACAAATACAGGCATTTTTGGGTTTGGTAAATTATGCTAGAAAATTTATCCCAAATCTTTCAAAACCAGTAGGACCATTATACAGTAAAACAACAAAAAATGGTCAAAGATTTTTTAATAAAGAAGACATAAATTTAGTAAAAGATATTAAAAGAATAGTTAAAGATATTAAACCATTAGAGTTACCATTAGTAACAAATTACATTATCATAGAAACAGATGGGTGCAAAGACGGATGGGGAGCAGTTCTTCTTTGTAAACCTAATAAATATAGCCCAAAAAAGGAAGAAAAACTATGCTCTTATGCTAGTGGAAATTTCCATAGCAAAACAAATTGGACAAGTATAGATTTTGAAATACAAAACCCTAAACCACTAAAATTCATGAAATAATTTTTAATTTTTTTTTCATTACTTTTAATTATAAGTTTTAAATGTAAATAAAAAATAAAATATTAAAAAAAGTATGTAACTCACGTCTTTTACATATATGTAACTTTTATGCTACATATATGTACATCGAATGACTACATATATGTAAAAACGTAATATGCATATATGTTATCTTTATTTTTTTTTTGTTTTTTACTTTGCTAACCATATATACAAACATGAGAATCAAATTTTATTTTTTACAATAAATTTGTGATAATTTTTTTATGGCTACAAGTCATAAGTTTGTGAGGTAAAGATTTATGTTTTCCGCTTTTATTATTTAATCATTCATATATATATATATCTTCCTAAATAATAGTTAACATTTTCTTTTTATTTAACCATCGATTTTTATATAACTATTTTATTATTTAATATTTTTTTCTAAGTAACATGTGTAATACACAGGGTTTTAACCTAGTAACTAATATGATAAAAAAAATAGTTAACATTTTCATTTAGTTTCGTGTCAAGTAAAAAACATTACAACGATACCAATAGTAGCCATTAACACCATAAAAGAAAAAAACTTTTACTATGTGTTTCATATATCTGATCATAAACCCTAAACCTTAAACCCTAAATTTTAATACAGATAGCACACCTGATCAGATGTTGTGAACCCACGGATAGTGTCACCTCCAAGTATTGCAATTCCTTTATCTCCAAGTGGTTGTAAGATCACTGACTGGAGTTAATATTGATATGCAGATAATAATTATTAAAAAAATTGATTTTATATTATCTTGACAATTGACATAAGTATCAAAAATACCTGTGTATTTGAAGGGAGAAATGGCAGCTCAGATTTTCCAGGATAAAGAGATAAGTTTGCCAAATAACTCTCTGTAAAATTGTTAAAACTTATAAATCACAATCTTTATAACTAATTGATTGGTATTTTGAACATCAACACACGCGCCTTACGTGATCCTGATTTAATAACGCTTTGATAGATTGATCCTTGCATTAACTTACTGGAATCTACAACTACAGGGTCTTCACTTTCATCAATTGCAGAAGCATATCCAATTTGAAGAACACAAATGCCATCATATACAATAATCAGAGACCTGCAACAGGTCACGGTTGACAATGATTCCCAAACCCTAAAAAAAAGATATAAGTGAGTGATGAATGCCTCATTGGATAAACATATTTCGTTATTATTATTATTATTTTTTTCCATACCATTTTAGTTCAGAAGCTACAGAATCTGGAATGTTGGAATGTATTCTTTCACACTGCACGCCTCGCGGTGGCACCTGAATTGGTAATATAATTAGAGTTGTATTTGATGAAGTTTCTTGTTAAACAGAAATATGATTTCAGATTGATATGTGATTTCAATTTTCAAGATATAAAAGGGATCATACCACTGATATGGATTTAGGTCGAATTGATAGCCACACAAGACCTGCAAGAATATTAGTTACAGCTAACCCAATTGTAAGCAGATCAGCTCTGGATTGAGAACTGTCGGATGATTGAAACAAATAAAATCAAACTTTTAGGGCAATCATGAAATTATAATTGAAATGCCCAACACGTTAAGACTATGAAATGGTAATCATATTTCAGTTAGTACTCATCAATTCAACCACAAATTAATTCTATGCATCAATTAATTAAGCTAATTTGTAATAGTGAGTACAAATCAATAAAAATGTGATTAATTACCTGGAGGCATCAGCAACCGGAGCTATGCCGGAAGCTGTTCTGTTAAACAAAACGCCCAACAGAGAGATACCGCCGACGAAGATCGGCAACTTCCGAACATCATCATCGTTCTTCGATACCCAATCAGCAATCAAATCCGTCTTCGGTTTTGGTCCTTGGTAACCTCCCTTCAGTTGTTCAATTTAAGGTGTAATTTGCGTATAATAAACATATGTATGAATAGAAAGAGAGTGAAATCAACCTGTAAATTGGCCGAAACCCTAGAGTATTGCCGGAAATTAGGGAGACGATGACCGGAGGGAATTTGGGGGTTTAACCGGAGAAAATGTCCCGCTTCCATTTAGATTGTTTTATGAATTGAAAAGCTTCATGGATAAGAAGAAGGATGTTAGTGTGATTAGTATTATGTGATTTGTGCATTAAGAGTCCCTCTACTATTACTAACTCTGTTTAACCCCTTCAGTTTTAGTAATAATTTGTTCTTTTCTTTTTATCATTTTTTTGTATTGCATGAATAAGGGTTTGTTTATTAGTCTCTTAGTAATTCAATTAAAAGGTCACATTCGAATTGATAAGAGTAAGTGATTGTTTAGTTACTCATTTTAATAGTTTAGACAACATCTTAATGTGTACGTTTTATAAACATGCTAAATGATTCAGAGTATACCTCTTAATCATTCAAACCTCCTATTAGTTTAGCATAGTTTTATCAGACAGCCTCTCAGATGCAATTAATATGCTTCATGGTGGATATAGTTTATGGTCATGTGTTGGTTGTATGTTTATAGGAAACACAAATCAATCATACTTGTAATCAAAAGCATTGATCATATAGAGTTATGATTAAAAAAAATATAGAATATGATTAAAGAATCTGTTCATGATCAAACGAATCTATTATTAAAAATGGAAAATCGAGATCAAAGAGCTTAAATAAATTCTCAAAACAATCCAAATAACACAGTCAAAATATGCATTTGAAAGAAGTTAGGCCTCTTAAAGTTGTTTCACTTCCCTTAATCTTCAATTGCATTGGGATTCTCTTTGGAAAATAAAACTTTATCAAGATCCCATCAATTTGATCTTTCGATTCAGACACATTTTTTTTTTCTTGCACGTTTCTTATAAAATAAGGTTTTCTAAGCTGAGGGGTCTCTTGAGAAGTTTAAAGGAGCCATTTTATCTCCTAAGATATATATAAGTTCATTTCATTTCACATTTCTCAAATCACACTACTTAAGCAAGATATTAATTATATATTTTTAGGTTGTGTGCTTTGCCTTCGTGAGGGAGAACCCCGGTCACACCCGGAAACACAATGCCAACGAGACGTAAGGACAGGTGTGTGGTCACAACGTGGGGAGGAGAACACCTACAAAAGGTTGGGCGATGGGGGCATAAGCATGAATACATGATAGACAATTGTAGAGACTGTTTAACAAAATTGTGCTTAGAATATAACCGATTAAGATGTGTACTCTGAATCAACCAGTATGTTTCAAAAAGTTACAAAATTGATATAATTTTTCATGTGTTAAAAAGTTAGTGAATTTACAAGGGCTTATTTGAATGTTTCCGGCACCCGCTAATCAAATCGATGTCCGTGTATAGAAAAGAAGTTTTTAGGGAAACACGAATCTCCGATGAAGATGCCGACGGCGTCTTCCAAATCCCGATCATCATTTCTATTTCAACATCTTTTCATAGCTTTCAATTTCTTCCTGGTTCATTCTTCTCCAGATCTTCCCATACCACACGAATCGTAAGCAAATATCATCTCTCTGTGTGAAAATTACTCAAATTCAGTTATTAATCTTCATAATCCAGTAACTGTTTCATGAATTTGGATCTGAAAATTGTGCAGAGAAGCAGGAAGGGGAGTAGGAGTTAGACGTTTGAAGAGCTTTAAGGAAACAGCACCTGGAACAAACATCACCTTCGATTGTTCTCCTTCTGGACCTTGCGTCGCTTGCCTTTACTCCGAAAAGGTATCACACGAACATTAAACATTCATAATCACGCTAATATCTTGTGTTTCTTTTATTAATGTGATCGCACTGTTAAATATGTATGATTAGTTAAGGTATTACTGTGATTGAATTCTTGATGCATTTGTTAGCAGTATCCAAGATGATATTCCCCCTTTCAAAGCTGATATATCAGATTATCAGTTCCAAATACGTTTATGTCGATATCAAAAATCAATGTAATTCTGCATAGATAATGGATGTTGAGCTTGTTATTCTCCAATTTTTTACTCAAAAACTATCTTAACATGGTAATTTGCTATTCAGCAACAAAGATACTTGTTCAAGAATGTTTTGATTTTGGGATCAGTGGACTATGTTACTCCAAAAACTAGTTAAGTTTCTTATTTCTAGAATTGTTTGACCTCACCAACCAACTTTTTAAGCCTCTTATTTCTAAGAATTTACATGTGGCCAATCTATATTATGTGAACTTTAACTATTATTAGTCATATTATTGTAAATTTGTAATTGACTAATCGCCATTAATATTGTTATTATTGTATTTTGCACGAAACATTTGCTAACTAGCTAGGGGCCTAGGGTTTGTCGGCTTAAAACCGTTCTGACCCGTTACTCAACCTGACCCAACCCACCCAACTTGAAGTCACAATTTATCCACTACTTGGATCTCAGTATGTGACTATTTGCTTCACTATTATTTTTATTTTGATATGTGTGCTTAAATACATGTACAATTGTTTTCAATCTTATTACATGATATAATCTCCATTTGGTAAAGTAACTTCTTATTTGGTTCTTAAAGGCAAAATGCATCTTTTCTTTATATCAAGAATTGTTTCAAGCTGCAAATTGATATCTATATCTATGTCTTGGTTTCAAATAAATGAATTTGAGCAGAGATCAAAATACAAGGTTGGGGTTGTTGAACACTCAATTGATCAGACACAAATAATTTACTTAACCCTAATCAAAATTACGCATAACATAAACTGATTATAGCAGAAAACAATCGATTTGTTCGTTTGAGGATGAAGTGATCTTTTGACACTTAAATTAGTTCAACTTGTAATAAAAGCTGCAACTATACTGATAACTATATAAAACTTATTTATGCAGAAAGATGTGAATTATCGATGCAGTGAAACCGCGTATCGTATACCTATGAGATGTGTGAAAATTGCTGATGAAAATCATGAAAAAAAGAAACTGAAAGAAATTGAAGATTCATCCACCTCAGAAGTTGGATCTGAAATTTATGTAACTTACAGAAGCTGTATACCTGCTGTTAATGAAGAAAAGCTATCAGTTCTTGGCTTTGAGGTTTGTTCCTGAATTAAATTAAAATTCTAATGATGTATTTAATTTATTTTTTTTTATTTTAATGAATAGTTAGATATTATATTAATATTTTTGGAGTTAATATGCAGGCGTTAATGTTGCTGTTGCTAATAAGTAGTTCGTTTGTAATTGTGAGACGTAAAGGCGGTTTGGTGATGCCTGGAGCAATAAGGTTACCTACCAACCCGAGGTTTTAAGGGCATACGTGTCATTTGTCTAACTGTCATATTGTTTTTTTTTTTTTTTTTTAATTTTCTTTGTATGATAATTTGTAATGAGACTATTCTTTTTTTGTCCAAAAATTATACCACATAATATCTTATCATTTTAGGTTTTAGTGCTTCATGCAGTTTTGCAAAAAATTAAAAATCAGCCAAAATCATTCAGTGTGATACATAATGAAACAGACTTTACTTCATTTGATTTTATTTCTTGTTTTAATCATAGTTAACTTTTATTTTTATTGGCATGCATGATGCATTCACTTGCTTTGGACAAGTTTAGCTGGTTTGTTATTGTTTTCTTCTTTTATATATAATATAACATCTGTTGATGAAAGATTTAACCCTCAGTCAAAACTTAAGGCACAAGATGATATTATGTAAAAGTTATTACTTACCTTATGTAACTAAGGTAAGGTTGTATATTACTAAGCAAGCAAGCTATTAGAAAAATGTATATATTCAAGTGAGACGTTGTTAGGTAATGATTTCAACAAGAGGGTACATATGAATTCGTAAGAAAGAGTGTTGTTTGGTTACACCTCTTAATGGTTCAGGTAGCTTCTTAATGGATAAGTTTTAGAAATATACTGAATGATTTAGAGCTTACCTCTTAATCAGTCAGACCTCTTGATGGTTCAGCGCAGTTTGTCAAACACCTGAGTCAGAATGATTTTGACGTTAATGTACTATGAAACATATTTAACGTAAGATTGATTTCTACAATTCACAAACATAACACCCACTGGGGACTGGGGTGGTGTGATTATGAAGAATAATCTGTCTTTTAAGTTTTTTTCTATGATCTCTCAGATTTCTAGAAGAGCAGCTGCGTTCCCATACAAATAAACCTAATTAACAGAATTAATAGAAAAAACCGAACCGAACAAAAACAAAAAATAACTGAAACTGAGTTTAGTTTCAGTTATTCATTTTTTTAAAACCGAAAATAACCGAACCGAATGTAGTTAATTTGAAATAAATTTAATATCTCGGAAATTCTTTATATAAATGCAACTATTAAACATCATACTTAGTTTGCCGGTATGTATTATGTTTGAAAAGCTTGCCGGTTCTTAATCCAAAATTCGTAAGTAATTTACATTTCAGATCCAAAATTCGAGCAACTGTAATGTTATAGAACTTTATTGTAATTCTACTTGTAAAATTACCATATCAGTAAAATCAATTCCAGAAAGCCTATGACAAATTATCTATTCTTTTTTGCTTATTTGTTATTTAATTCTGATCACCGTTTCAACATTTGTTCTACATTGATTGTTCAAAAGAATGAAAGCAAGAAGCTCTCTTTATTATGGATCTTACGTTGCCAAGTTGAACAAAAAATCTAAGGTCTCTTGACTTATTAAAGAGAGGCCCATCGATGATACTCGTTGTTTTGTAGTATTAAAATCACCCCGCACAATAACTACGGTTTACATTGTTAGCTAGCTTTTACATATGGATCAATTGCATAAACGTAAAATTGAGATAATACGAGTATCGCACATGGCACGATATATTTTTTAGTTAAATTACAACACATTAGTTATTGTAAAGGTGCCGTTAAAAAAAATGTTAATATATATAACTAGTTAGGTACAATTGATTACGTTTGTAAATAATTTCACATATTTTGTAACCTAAAGGAAGATACGAAAAAAAAAGGCACTAACAAAAATGCTTTCTCTAAACAAAACAAAGCATTTAGCTTTAACCTTTAAGAAGCAAAAGCTTGAGATAAGATATGATTGGTATGTATAGAATCTTTGAAGTACTAAAAATATATAAGAAAAATCCATCTATATATATAGGCTAAAGCAGCCTTTGTAAAATGAATGCTTTGATTTCCATCAACTTTTTGGAAAATTCTAGATTCCGAAGGCACTACCTTAATTATTTGCTAATATTCAAATCGATCGTTACATATCATAGAAACTAAGACTTATATTATACAAACATTAAATCATTGATCTAACAAAATATACATGTTGGCAATTACTACTAGGTGGCTAGATACTTTTGGTTAGTTTATATCTTGTCTACGCATGGCCCGGGGAGTTTCCTGCTTTCCTGTAAATTTATCGAACCACAACCATTAATGAAAATTGTGGTTGAGTTATTAATACGAGTAAAAAAGATATTTAACAAAAAAAAGGAATTTAAAGAAATTATCATATATTACTCCTAGAATACACCAATTTACTTCTTGCATATGCAAATTATCATATTTTACTTCTAAATAACCCAAATATACCTCTACCAAGTAAACTAGTCTAACATTGGCAATTCACAATCAAATATATCCATTCCTATGAGCAGGGACGGATCTAGTGCATCAGTAGGGGTCTCCCGAGAGACTGCTCAATTTTTCGCCCGAAGTGTAAAAAAAAAAAAAAAATCGTTTTATATATTTGGAGACCGCTAAATGAAAATTTTGAGACCCCTTACCGAATATTATGTACGTTTTTAGCCTAATTTATTAGTGTTTTTTTTGTTATTTGTTTTTTTATTAACTTGAATGTACGGGATAAATTTAAAAAAAAAAAAAAAAGATACCGCTAACTAAAATGTCTAGATTCGCCACTGCCTATGAGGTAGGAACAATCTTGTAAAAACAAATAAAACGTATGTTAGATGATTAAGAAATGTTTTTAAAACAAACAGAAAGAATATGCATGCGTACGTTCCTCAGCCTTTTAAAACATATAGAAGTATATGCATGCGTTCACCGGACTTTTAGTGAGGCTATGTGTTATGTTAGGTTTTGTAATTTGTGGTTGGATATCTATCTGAATCGTGTTACACTTTCAGATTGAAATACCACGTTGTGCATTTACATATCAGGGAATTGCCGGTAAAAAAAACATAGTAGGGGAACTAACATAGTGAAATCTTATTAATTATTTAATTTAAGAATTAAGATATTGTTATCTAGATATGTTGATGCTTAGCAACATAACTAAAAAAAAACTAAATATCAGAGATTCAGAGGAGCTAACTGATGCTTATCATCAAGACGAACTATATGATACACATAAATGATAAATGTATTTAATTATATTGAGTGCATGCAAGAACCTTAAGAAAAAATAATTTATATATATATATATATATATATGGTGCCAAACCTGTTATGTATTGGGTCAGGTCCATTGGGAACTCTTCTTTTGTTGATGCCTATAATACTTGAAATGCTTACCTTGGCTGCATGTTTCTTGGAATCTTGCTGATCATGTGGTTTTTCATCATACAAATTACAAGTTGTTTTTGTTTGTGGTTTGTGAACAACACCAAGAATGAAGAAAAAAAGGCACCATAATATTATAAGTGCCTTAATTAGAAGATAACAACAGCATACCCTCTTTTGACTGCTCATTTCAATTCCAACCATATATATAAGTTTCAGGGTTTAATAAATAAGATCGAAAATACTCGATCTCCAAAGAAAGATCGTATGGATGATAGATGATCAAATGGGTTTGAGTTGAAGGATTGGAATGAGCCTTTAGGGTTGTTGGTTTTCTTTATAGATTGATTTTATTTCACTTTCTTCAACTATATACACATACATATATTAAAGGGACATGTTAAGAGTGCCTAAATGCCTATAGTTACTTTCTTAAAAATACACTCACTCAATATATATATTTATATATACGGGAAAGATAATATGAAAACCCTCTCCAGTTGATAAAACCCTAGAAACCCTATTACAACCGTTGATCTTGAGATTGGATGGCTGAGATCATTTCAGAAAATGTAACATATGTAAATATTTATTTCACTGAAAAACGTGGTTTTTTTTAATTTTAGGGGTATTTTTTTAAATAAAAAATACTCGTCGTTTTTTTTTTTTTTTTATAAAAAGTGACGAAAATGCATTTAAAAGAGAGCCTTTTTTAAAAATAAAAAATAAAAATTTAACTTAGAGTTTTTGAGCGTTTTTTAGAGATTACAGGGTTTTCTCAACTCGAGAGGGTTTTCATAGTATATTTACACTTTATATATATCAATTTATATATAATTATATATAGAGAGAGAAAGAAAGAAAGATGTATTGGTTGGAAGGTGACATGGAAGTGCAGGGACAGTCTTTGCTTTTGTAGGTTGAGAAGGTAAGCTATTCGATCTATTCAATTATATGTTCTTTTCGTTTTTTTGCTTTTATTTTTGAGTATTTTGATGCATCTCTGATAAGTGTTATACTTGGAACTTTTATGTCAATAAATGGTAGGATCTACTATTATTATATATATGCAACAGAAAGAGAGAAAGAGACTCTTTGAGCATACGGAAATTAACCATATCATGGATCATTTCATCTGTATGCTACCTGTCTTTATCATTTATTTAGTTATCAATAATATATTTTATTTACTAAAATAATATTTATTCTACTATTGTTATGTAAATTTGAACTTGAATAGTTGATGGATCTTACAATTCAGAGGAACATTTCCCACAAACATGCTCAAGTCTACAAGAGAATCGGTTCAATCATATCTATATAAAAATGAATCCTGCTAGTAATCTTTACCATATATCTGTAGACATACATACACACTCAAAGTAAATTAAAACATGTGCCGGTGGAAATCAATCTTGTCATGCGATGTGCGATTGCCATTTTGCGCTATGTACACTAGTAATGTTGTAATACGGTCTGGTCCTACTTAAAACTAGCACATGCATGATCGATCATATGAATGCTTATTTGACCATCACCTCCTTGTCTCTCATCATCTCTTAAAATTTATCTCTAGTAATTGATTCCAATTATGTCACATGTCAATCCTACATTTTTCACATAATTTCTTTTTCAACTTCTATCTTGTTCTTATTTAAATAAGAATCAAATTTTGTCTTTCCTATTATCTAGAATTTATCAAATTTATGGATATTTTTGTAAAAATAAATTATAATTAATTTATTAGTTATTATAACAGATCGTTATTTTTAAAATATTAAATTTACTAACAATTGATTACAAAATTATTCAATTAGTAACAATTTCTTATTTTTTGTAAATCATAATCCCAATTTGATTTTAGATGACCTCAGACAAGACTCCAACATATAACCTATCATAAAAAAGGGTTAGGGGGGTTACCATTAGTACAAATGTCCTTTGATCATTAATTACATAATTTTTATCAGTAAAACCCATGTAAAAAACGAGCTATAACCTAGTTAGTTAATAAACATGCACACACATTGCTATAAACTTCTTCACCACACACCCAACCTAAAGAAAGAAAACTGTTACCGTCACTTTAACTGCCATAAGCAACATCTAGTATCGTGTACATATTATTAACGTTATAGCAAGTCAAGTCTTAAACGTGTGGTTCTACAACCAACTTCCAACATAAACAAAAAAAAAAAAGGAACAAAAGAATAAGTACTACCATATCACTACTGACACCACATTATACATATTTTTTTTTACCTTTTCTTAAAAAACTTACAAAAATATTTTCAACTTCCCAAAAAAGCAGATGATAATAATAACAATAAATAAACTCACTAATTAATTGTGTATTTGTTTTTGTATACAAGATCTTCTAACTCTGAGAAGTTCGCGATAATCTCGACTTTGGTTTCATGCTTGCTCGTCGAATGACATCCCACGGTTTCTGCGGTGCGGTTACGCCTTGCTGTGTGGCAAAAAACGACTCGTACCCGGGTGAGTCAAAGGCGAAACCCGTGTGCTTTGACTTTTCCCGAGGGAGTAATGCAAACGCGTACCTCCTTTCTTCTTCTGGTGTTAATTGATTCCCGACCTCGAGTAACCCTGCACCGATAGTATCTGGTTCGTGCCGGTGGATTTCTTGAACGATTTGGTAATCGTACGGGTAGAACCATCTTTGAGCCCTGAAATCGCGTACAGATTATTATTTGAGTCGTTTTTAATTGGAATCGGTTGGAGAATATTGGTTGTGATGGAAGAATTTACCCTTGATATAAGAAGTCACCCAAAAGTGCAACAATGGGAACAAGAATGGCTACCAGATAGAAGTAAGCAGTAGTCATGAGTACATAGATCGTGTAGAAAGTCCCCTGAAGAAGTTAAAAATGAAAAAGATTATTCATTATTAAAGACTATATGTATGTGTATAAAACCGAAACCCATTTAAGTTAAGAAAACTCCAGAACCCCAATATGTTACATATGTAAAGACATTTTTTTCCAAATTTTGATTTTTTTTATTTTTTTAGATAAATTCTACATTATATTCAAAGACTTGGTGCAAAAAAATTTAAAAAGCGCCAAGTATTTCTTTTTTTTTTTTTAATATTTTTACAAAAATCAGCGAAAAGTTACATATGTAACATGTGTTGCATACGTAACATTTTGATGAATATTTATAAAAACGAGTTTTTTTTGTTATTTTTTTCAAATTTTTCTAAAAAATAATTACTCAGCGCTCTTTAGGGTTTTTTTATAAGAAAGTGACGAAATAACAGGTAAAAGTGAGCCTTTTTTAACAAAAAATTTAGCTCGACTTTTCTAAGGTTTTCTCATCTCAAGTGGGTTTCGTAATTATATTTCCCCTATATATATCACGCATCCTGAGAAACAAATCCAACAAATAATTACTCTAAACTACTAGCTTGCACAAGTCAAAGCATTTTTAATTATATTACCAATTTTGATTTGATTTTGTGTACCCTTTTTTCATCACAATCAAAGAAATAAAAACTAAGTTTAACTACACAGATAGTCCTGTACTTTGCAGAAAGTAACAAGATTGGGTTTTATGCTTTCATTTTAGTAAGGAGTTTTGGTAAACTTCGTTAACTTCTCTATTAAATTAGGGTTAAATGACCAAAATACCCGTTCACTTTTGAATAGTCAAATTCAAAGAGTAATTCAGTCATTTCACATTAATTTAACCGAAAAGTTTTTCCCAAACTCGTTACAAATTAATTTCCACAAACCACAGGCTATATGCGAAATTACTCAAAAAACTATTGAAGAAGTGAAGCAACTTGAAAAGAAAAGAGGCACGCGCGTACCTTATTTACAAAAACAAGAGAGTAAATAAAGATGAATAAGAACCATCCTAAAATGCTGCCTCCAACACTTATACTGTGCCATCTTGTAACTGTATTGCACATCATAAGAAGACGCAAATTGACAGTTATAACAAGACATGTGAAAGCAGTTGTGCTTATGTCCCACAGCCCTAATATCTTTCCAGCAGAGGTTAAACCAGTTGTACTAGATTCAATCGCAAAGTTGTATACGATTACCGATTGATAGACCGAAAAGCAAGCTAATGTACCAACAACTTTCCAATTAAAATATGCATTTGTTATTCCTGCTTTGTATAATTGTGGATACTTCTTTGAGAGTGATGCACTCACATCCTGCCAAATATATATTTATTTGCATCATCAGGGCGTTTGGAATTAAATGCTTTAATAATATATAGCAAGACTGAATGCTTAGGTTTCAAATGCATGTGGCGTTCTGATGCGTTTTGATCCCAAAAACCAACGTATGATGCGCGATACGCGCGCATCACCAATGTGAGGCGTCCATTCATAATTAAAAGAAAAAAAAAACATAATAATAAAAGTAGTTCATTTTTTACATATACTAGACTTTTAAACATTAAAATATAAGACGTTTTCATCATCACTTGGAAAATTTGTTTAATAAAATATAACATGACCTGATATGTTCAAATACTCAAACTTAATGCTAAATTGATGGTTAGATTTCCAAAATTAATGACTAAATTTGTTAGTTAAGATTTGAAAAACTCGAACACGGTGCAATTGATGGTCTGTTTTGTTCAAATACTGGTCAACTACATAAACCACGTCAGGCATCAGAGCATGATAGAATCGCATTGCATCAACTGCAGTGATTCGGTCGCGTCATCGCATTATGCGCGCATTTTAAACCAAGATTGAATGCAATTAAAGAATACCTTGTCAAGAAGTCCAACAATAATAACAGGCAAGGCGGTGAAAATAACATTATATAAAGATTGGAACCAATCATCATAGAATCTTTGACCAGAGTAGCCAGTTTGGAAGTTGTACCAAAACTGAGTCAAAGTAAACGTAAGATTCTTGTAAAAGAAGTATGAAACAACCTGCAAAATAAAAAGAAAACGAAAAAGTTAGTTAAAGATAGAAATAATAATAATAATAAAAAAATTCAAGATAGAAGAATGTAGAGATGAACCTTGCATAATCTAAGATATGACCATCTTCCATGCACAAGAAGTAAATCTGTTAAAAATCGGAACTGAGCAATTGCAAAATCACTGGCCATCACAGCCTGCATTCCTTCCAAACCACTTATTCCAACACCAACATGAGCTGCTTGAATCATCCCGACATCGTTTGCACCATCGCCGATACTTAAAGTTATCTTATTTGCACCTTTTCTTACCAGTCGTGTAACCTGTAATCACCAATATTATCTAACGATCACACTAAGCACACACAAATAAAGATTACAGTACTAAGAGTTATTAATTAGACAGATTGTCCCTATGGTTTGCGAAAAATTACAGGTTTAGGTATTAAGGGTTTAAAGTAACAGGTTTGGTTTTACGCTCTTAATTTGGTAACGAGTTTGGCTAACTTCTGTAAACTTTTCTGTTAAAATAGGGTAAAGTGACCAAAATACCCTTTGGTGTGTCCCTCTTTGATTTTGACTATTTAAAATGTCAAAGGGTATTGAACTTTTTGGTAAAAAAAAAAAAAAAAACTAAATTAATATTACCTGTGCTTTTTGTAATGGAGAAACGCGACAACAGACTACTGAACTGCAAGTTAAGCTCAAACTAAGCAAAATACCCCGCAAATTAGGGTCTAAAGCATACATTAAACACTTTCCATCAATCAGAAGAGACAATTTCTGTCCTGTTGATCCATGAATGATCCTTTGTGCTTCTTCATGGCACTTGTGAAGCTCATTCTTCACTGTTTCTCTTATAAACTGTGCAATTTCCACTTGATCACCCTGCATCAATAATTAGTTAACTTGACTTCACTTAAAAAAACTGCATCATAAAGAATCCAGTTAGTTATATATACACCGCTTACTCTGTCTTCAACTGCTCTGATCGCATCAGTTTCTGAACTTATAACAAACTGCTTCATGTCATTGTTGATTAACTTGCAAGCTGGTACAATTAAAAATATTAGTGGATAAATTATTAGTAAATAAGCATGATGACACAATAATCAGTTAAAGAAAGAAAAACACACACACACACACACCGTAAGCGATATTAATTGCAGTTTCCAACTTGTCCCCTGTAAGCACCCAAATCTTAATTCCAGCCCTAGAAAGAGTTTCTATACAAGATGGTACCCCTTCTTGAAGCTTATCTTCTATAGCAGTGCATCCAATTAAAGTAAGATCTTTCTCTATCAGTTCTGCCACCTGTTTCCAGATGTTTATAAGTGTTGACAGAAACAAGAAAAAAAAAACTTACAAAGGTATTTCATAATATATAGACTTAGTTACACAAATGGTCCTTGTGGTTTGCGAAAAGTAACAACTTTATGTGCTAAAGATTTAAAGTAACATGTTTGGGTTTCATGCTTATTATGGTGTAACAAGTTTGGGTACCAAAACTAAGATCCACTGAAAGGCCAAAGGGTATTTTGGTCATTTCACCCTAGCTTAACGAAAAAGTAAACATAAGTTAGCCTTCATACCCAAACTTGTTACAAGATCAAATGCATAATACCTAAACCCGAACTGTAACTTTAAACCCTTGCATTCACATTTGGCTCCCTATAAATTATGTGAGTGAGTTCTTTATATTATAGAGATTGGTTGAGAGTGATTGTGAGTGGAGTAATATAAAGAAACTGATAGATTTATTAAATTTATAGAAACATTATTCATTAAAGTAAATAAGAGAGGGAAAAAAGGTAATGATAAATGTATAAAAAAATATTATTAATTGAATAGGAGAGAGAAAGGTATAAAAATGTATTATTTAATTGAATAAAGTTATAAAAAGTTATTATTTAACTGAGTAGAAGAGAGAAAAGGTAATGATTTTTAGTGAATTATAAAGATGGATCATTTGTGTAATTAACTCTATAAGTAATCAACATGGATTACCTCATCCAATTTTCTTTCACGGTCACGTAAAGAAGATTTTGCCTGAATATATTTCTCATTCCAACTTTCATATATTTCTTGATTTAGATCCCTGTAAGCAAGACAAAGAGTTCTCAATCCAGCTTCTCCATATTGCTCCAACTGCTCCCTGCTAATTTTCTTTAATTCATCATTTCCACTGGCTAATCTCTCATAAATTACAGTATCAGCTCCCTAAAAAGGACGAAATCTGTATTAGATTCGGTTAAAAACATATTAACAAAATTCCAGTCATTAATTATGTTTGCTGAATAAAATACCTTGCAGTATAATACAAGCCTTCCATCTCCATAACGACACACAACAGACTGGCGTTTCCTTGTACTATAAGAAAAAAAATAAAACATAAAAATAAAAAATAAAAATTGGTAAAAATTGGTACAAGCATATCAAGCATTAACATAAAGTGTTTTTTTAGCAAAACAAAATGCAAGAGTGTACCTGTTAAACTCGAGGACATTCAAAATTTCATAAGTGACATCTTGAACTTTTCCCATTTTCTCGACGTGTGATTCACGAACATAGATCATAGTAGGTGTACGCCTTAGAAAATTGAAGTGTATATATCAGTAAAATGAAATAAATTAAATAGTATGACTATAAATATATACCTGTAGAAGAAGAAACCGAAGTTTTTTGCTGCAGTAACTAACGCAGCCTCATCTGGAGATGCAGCTTGATATCTAAGTTTTTCTGGAGATTCTTCACCTTCGGGGAGTACAGTATGACATATAGCAAGACATCTGAAAAATTCCTAAAACAGAAGAAACAATAACTTTCAACAAATAAACAGATAAGGACTCATGCCAGTTTAACAGTTAACATTGCTGACTATAATGTATTAAAAAGAGTTAATTACACAGATGGTCCCTATGGTTTGAAAAAAGTAAGGGTACTACGGTTTAAAAGTAGCAAGTTTGGGGTTTGTGCTTTCAAATTTGTACCGAGTTTGGGTAGTAAAGCTAACTTGCCTTAAATTAGGGTGAAATGACCAATATACCCCCTGAACTTTCACTTTTGATATAAAAGTATAATACCTTGCACATATCTGGATTAGGTTCATTTCTCCAAGCACCGTGCATGAGCCTTGCATCCTCAAAATTGAAACCCTTTTCACGTGGTACAGATGATGTTTTCTGCACATGTGAAGTTTTTGATAAGATAACTCATAATTTTTTTTAATTTTTTTTTACCTCTTAAATATAAAGTTATATAAACTAGAACTCCACATTTACAATAAAGTGGCAGGTAAACGGGCAACAAGTTGCGCCGCAACCCCCTTTTGAATTGCAAAACTAAAAACACAAAAACAAAAATCCAGTAAAAAAATTGATTTTTTTGAACTGGATTTTTATTTAGTACTGCATTTTGTGTTTATTACTATATTTTTGTTTTTGTGTGCTGGATTTTTGTTTATAATTTCGATTTAATCATGTCTCATAAAGAGACATCCTATTTAATTATGCCAGATCATCATACCTCCTTAATAACCACACCGTTCCTCCTTGCAGCTCCCATTTCTATTTCAGTAACACCGGTTCCATACGTCTCTCCACCAATAGAACATTTAAAAAACTCCATCAAGTTTCTTGTCAGAGTTCCAGTTTTATCAGAAAAAATATACTCCACCTGTAATAAACATCAGTTGAGTTCACAGGGTGCAACAATCTTATTGAATATATTAAAAGAAAGTAAATTTGGCAGCTTATTACCTGTCCAAGTTCCTCGTTCAGATTTGAAGTGCGCGCTAATGCAGGGGTATTGGTTTCACTATGGTACATACGCAAGTCATTGTTTATGAACTTAGTTGACTGGATGAATTTAATCATCTGAAAATTTGAAAACAATAATTCTAGTTAAAATAAATTGTTTGAAAGAGTGTATGTGCAAAACTAGGTAAAAAAATTCATAAACCTACCTCAATTGAAACATAGAGAGAGATTGGAATGATTGGTGAATACAGAGTAATTAGTGTAAAGATGCTTAAAACGAATACCTGTAGGAAAATACCAAAATCAATAACTGTAAAAACAGAAAGTGAAACAATAAAAGCGGATACAATACCACAAATCTATTATTTGGATTGAACTGTTGAGAATCCCCATTAATCCAGAGCTCCAAGTAGTGATACTTGTTATTTACGAATACAGCACTGGAAAATTTATGTAAATATATTATTACAGCATAATAAAAGCTTGCAAAAAACTGAGTAATAAAAACATGTGTTACCTAAAATATATTAAAAATGAAAAAAATGGTCATTTACCTGCCTATGGCTCCAATCAAACACATGCAGAGAAGAACACCAAAAAGTGTTGCTATCACTTTGTCGAGTTTTCTCTCTAGTGTACTCCTTTTGGAAGGAACATTCATCGCATTCATCATTACCTGTCAATTAATACATAAAATAAATTTAAGATTGTCATATTAGAATAAATGTATTTAAAAGAATATAAAGAGGCCACAAACACAAACACTTAAGTACAGAGAACATATTGTCAGCAGTATTTGTGTTAACTATGTCATTTTCCCAATGGAGAATAATCAAGGTATGATACGGGATAATAAAATAAATTCAAGCAACCAAAAATTTAAAAACCTTAGTCTCGTGTCCAGTAAATATTACAGTCCCAACAATGTACTCTGTATTACGTAGACTGCATCCCTGAAAAAAAAATGAAAACAAAATCAGATTAATTAGATTAATTATAGTATAATTTATAGATTAATCTTAAAAAACATGTAAGTAAAATGCATAAGAATTTAAAAAAACTTGAGAATGAGGTCAACTTGGAGTCGAACAAAAATTACCAACATTATTTAATGAACAAGAAAGAAAACAAGAATATCTTACTCGCAACAGAATTTGATTTGGACCAATGGGTATGGTTTGCTTTTGAAGTATCAAATTTCCAGTGAAGGTGTAGAGTGAATTGTTTGGTTGTTCACAATGTATTTCACCTGCAACCAGTTAAAATATCAGCATCAACTTTGTACAATAAAAAGATGAGGTTAGCTACAACAGTTTCATGCATCAAAATAAAATGAAAAATTGTCATCAGCTAAAGTTGTTTCGAAACTTCTCAAAATTTAACACGTAAATTTTCACACAAATATAATTGCTATCTGCTATTATCATCATTGAAAAAAAATCTGACAGACTAATTATATCAGTGCATTTCTTCAATAAGACGTTAATGCAGTACATATGTATTCAATGCAACAAAAAAAAATTAAAAAAATTAAACCTTTAAATTCTGAGGCTTTTTCAGGGGACACATAATCCCATGTCTTCTCCAAAGCTTTCCTGATTTTAAGATTTGTTTCACCATCCAAATTTGCAGTCTGATAAATAAATAAATAAATAATACAAATATTACCAATAGGCAAAACACAAACACAGAAACGTCAAACGTCTATTTTTATGTATAAAATATGAAACCAATGGAGACCTCAGTGTAGCAAATGCCATCAGCATTTGTACTTGCGAGAAGTAGCAAATCAGCTGGAAAGAACCCATCTTGCTTCACCTGCAGAAAGATGAACATTTGGATTTGAAAAAAATTAGGGTGAACTCAGAACATTACCAGAGATTAAGAATAACCAAAAAGGTTATGTTCATTATTTTTTTGTGTGTATTTAACCCTCAATGATATATGTTAGAACACAAAATCCGCTTCGGTTCAACTTCCACCGACATGAGTGCATAATTACCTAACACGCCATTAGCCTAACCTTGGATTTAAAAAGTGTATTGTGCTCTGATGCATTTAGATTCGTTTGTTAAGAGAAGATTTGAAGTTGTAAACTTTTAAATTCTAAGATATGATATATTAGCCTCATCCCTCATTATAAATGTTCAATCGATGGCTTGATTTGTTTAAATACTCAAACTCATTGCTCAATCAAAGGTCGAATTTGTTCAGTAAAACAGATTTTAAAGACTCACAGTAGGCGATGGTCTAATTTGTTCAAATACCAGTCAACTGCATTATGTGTCGCATCATAACGCATCAGACGCATGATGGAATCTGATAGAAACTAAAACTTAGAAGCTTTGATTAACCGAAAAACAATTACAGATAGTGCCCAATTTTGAGAATGAGTGATCTCCAATTCAAGGTTTATAACCCTAATTTTTGTAAACATAAACATCGACTCCAACAAATAAAAAGGAAACCTAACTTTATATTTCTACGAACGGTTATTTTGCTTAACCGTCCCTTTACTATCGGGATTCTATCAGAATCACATCGCATCATTTGCAGCGATGCTATCTCATCACTGCATCAGTGTGCAGCGCGCACTACGCGCGCAATTTAAGGCCAAGGGCCAAACATGCGCAAGCTCTACTAAATTATCCGTAATATGCTCTAAGAAACGTTCTAAATATGACACAAATATAGAACACATTATATAGTTGCAAAAGGACAATCCAGCATAAAATAAATGGCAATTAAGCATAAAAACATAAAATAAACCAGTCAATTAACATAATCAATGAAAAAAAAAGATAAAATAATTACTTACTCTAACAACGTCCCCGACTTGCAGCTTCTTCCAGGGAATGGATTCCCACCTTTGCTCTTGCAGGACCTCCACAGAAGAGTTGTTTATCGTCATATCGTTTTGAAGACGCTTCTGTTAACATTAAAGTTTTGTTGTAGAATGAGGGCGATAAAATTTCAAGAAACAAACTGTAAACACGCTAAAAGAAATTAAATACGCAGAAACATATATACCCTAAAGACTGTAGAATATATTATGTAGCAGTTTTTGATAATTTAAACCAACTCCTAAACTATTAATATTAACAATTAAATATATTAGTTTAGATTCTATATTTTGCTTACCCAATAATCTTTGTATAAACGTATTGTATTATTGTTGTGTATAAAAATGTGAGAATACAAGCAAATATATATAGCCTAGAAAGTGCAGATAAACAGCCTCTAGGTTAGATGAACAGTCAAAACATAAATACAATTTTATGATGATTTATTGAGCTATTATTATGATTAATATTCCCCCGCAAGCTAAGGCCGGTTAGCGACCTGCAGCTTGGATCTTAGCAATGTGAAACGATCAGTAGATAGAGGTTTTGTAAAGACATCAGCAATCTGGTCATGTGTTGAGATGAACTGAACTGATAGATGCCCCTGAGCAACTTTTTCTCGAACGAAGTGAAAATCAACTTCAACATGTTTGGTGCGAGCATGAAAGACAGGATTCGCTGACAAATAAGTAGCACCCAGATTATCACACCACAGAGTTGGAACCGATTGCACCCGAACTCGCAATTCCTGTAATAATGTTTGCAGCCAAGTTAATTCAGCCACGGTATCTGCTAAAGCCTTGTATTCGGATTCTGTAGATGACCGAGATACAGTGCGTTGTTTTCGCGCGGACCATGAAACCAGATTAGTACCCAAATATATTGCAAATCCCCCCGTGGATCGACGGTCATCCGGGCAGCCAGCCCAATCAGCGTCAGAGAAAGCACTCAGAGAGTTGAAAGCTGTATCCGTGTATGCATGAAGTTGAGAACTAGACCTGTGAGACAACAAAAGGCCCTGGTTGGACGTTCCCTTAAGATATCTGAGTATTCGTTTAACTGCTGACCAATGATTCTCTGTAGGTGAATGCATAAATTGACAAACTTTATTAACTGCAAACGAGATATCGGGTCGTGTCAGGGTGGCATACTGTAGTGCACCCACGATCTGACGATACTTAACCTGATCAGCGAAGGGTGGACTATCACCAAGAGACAACGTATGTGAGGTGGACATTGGTGTAGGAACTGGTTTAGCAGCAAAGAGACCAGCACGGACCAGAAGGTCGTTGATGTATTTCTGCTGCGAAAGGAGCATATCAAGACCTGCACGAGAAATCTCAATACCCAAAAAATAAGAGAGGGCGCCCATATCCTGAATGGCAAATGTCTGACTGAGACGCTGAACAACCGTATCAATAGCTGCGCTGTTATTTCCTGTCAAAATAATGTCATCAACGTATACCAGCATATATAAAAGTGTACCATGCCGAGAATAAACAAAGAGTGATGGATCAGTCCGGGAACCCTGAAAACCGAGAGTGGTCAGCGTCGATGTCAGACGATGAAACCACGCACGAGGGGCTTGTTTAAGTCCATATAAGGACTTGTGCAAACGACACACATGATGAGGTCTTGTAGTGTCAACAAAACCAGGAGGTTGGGTCATGTAAACCGTTTCTTTGAGATCTCCATGAAGAAAGGCATTTTGAACATCTAGCTGGCGAAGAGACCATTGTTGTGTAACCGCAAGAGAAAGCACAACACGAATGGTGGTTGACTTAACAACCGGACTGAATGTTTCAGTGTAGTCAATTCCTGGTTGTTGATGAAACCCTTTAGCCACGAGGCGAGCTTTATATCTTGTAATTTTGCCAGTTTGGTCTCTTTTAAGTTTATATACCCATTTACAGTCCACCAAATTAGCACCAGGAACACGAGGAACCAATGACCATGTACCATTTTTCATAAGAGCTGAATACTCAGCAGCCATGGCTTGTTGCCAGTGAGGATCTTTGTTGGCAATGGCAAATGAAGTAGGTTCAGTTGGATGAGAGGTAGAGGTAGTATGATAGGATGCAGGGTTAAAAGGTTGAGTTTGTTTAGGGTTAGGGCGTAGATTAGCTGGTCTAGGGCGGGGTTGTGGTTGTGGAGGTTGATGAGAGGTATTGGGAGGTGTATTAGGGTTGGTTTGGTCCATCGAAGGTGGTTGGGTCGAGGCTGTTTGGGTCGGTGCTGTTTGGTGTGAGGCTGTTTGGGGCGAAGCTGTTTGGGTCGGGGCTGTTTGGGGTGAGGCTGTTTGGGGTGAGGCTGTTTGGGTCGGGGCTGTTTGGTTAGTAGTGGCAGATTGAGGAGGTGTGTGGCTCAGCTCGGCATTACTCGGATCTGAAAAAGGCATAGATGGGTTAGGGTAGGAAGAGATATATGGAGACTCAGGTGATGGAACAGGAATTTTGAGAGGTGTGGAGGCAAACGGGAAGGACAACTCGTTAAAGCGAACATGACGAGCGATATAAATGCGGTCGGTAATAGGATCAAAGCACCGATATCCATGATGTGCGGTGCTGTAGCCAAGGAAAATGCATGAAGTGGATCGAAAGTCCATCTTATGTGTGTTATAGGAGCGAAGATGCGGATAGCATTGACAACCAAAGACACGCAAGAAGGACAAGTCAGGTTTGCGTTTGAAAAGGTGTTCAAATGGAGAAGTGTGCGAGTTGGTTCTAGATGGCATACGGTTGATGAGATAAACCGCTGTTTCGAAGGCAAAATGCCAAAACCGGTGTGGAACACTGGACTGAGCCAGGAGTGTAAGGCCGGTTTCAACGACATGACGATGACGTCGTTCAACCATGCCGTTTTGTTCACTCGTATGTGGGCACGAGAATCGATGTTGAATGCCTAGGGAGGAGAGAAAAGGTGTGAGTTTTCGAAACTCACCACCCCCGTCAGTCTGGACTGATTTCAAATTAGTTTGAAATTGGCGTTCCGCCATTTTTATAAAGCTGGTAAATGTGCTAAAAACATCAGATTTGTATTTTAACGGGAAAATCCACATAAACCGAGTAAAATGATCAACGCACAACAGAAAATATTTATGACCATCAAAAGAAGCAACAGGCGCAGGGCCCCACACATCACAAAAAACCAAATCAAGAACGTGAGTACTTTTATAATTTGAAGGAAATAAATGAAGTTTGGACGATTTCCCAATGGAACATGCATTACAATGAGAAACAGTGTCATTATTCAAAACAGGTAAACAATACTTAGAAATCATAGAAGCAAAAAGTTGTGGATGTGGATGTCCCAACCGTTGATGCCAAATGGTGGATGAAGCACGAATGGTTGAAAAAGCAACTTTCTTGATTGGTTGATCTTTTGGAAAACGAAAAGAATAAAGGCCACCATTACTTGGACCCATGAGGAGGGTAGTGCGTGTAGATTTGTCCTTCACAAGAAAAAACGTAGCATGAAATTCAAAGAAGACATTGTTATCTTGACAAAATTTTTGGACAGAAAGTAGGTTATTTTTGATTTCAGGAACATGTAAAATATTGTGTAAAGAGAAAGTTTTAGAGGGTGAGTAAAGCCGAGTAGAGCCAATATGAAGAATAGGGAGAGGTGTACCATTACCAACATGAAGATTGTCATCACCGAAATATGGCTCCGAGTGTTCAAATCCTGTGAAATCTGGAGAAACATGATTACTAGAACCTGTATCCGGTAGCCATGTACTTGTAGACGCTTGTGAGCGATAGTCAGCATAGTTTGCAGATGGCTGGCGTGTCCTTACAGTAGCTGGATCACGGTTGGGGCATTGTGAGGGAAGATGTCCAATCCCACAACGGTTACACGTACCGTAGACTGTGTTCTGATTCGATGCCCAAGAAAACTGACTCCGGTTGCCACCTGAATTTCGAGAGCTGTTCTGATTGCCACCACGTCCACCACGACGATTGCCACGGCCACGAGAGAAGGACCTGTTTGTATACAGGGCCTGCGGTGGCTGATTAGAAGTGGAAGCAGGCTGGAGTTGTAAACCAAGCTGAGAGGCCAACTGCTGAAGTGCGTGTAAGGTGTCTGATGGAGCCGTGGATGCGCCAGGAGCAGGGGCTGTGTTGCGGTTTATTGTAGTAGCAGCGAATGCCTGAGTAGGGTTAACATCAGGTTGATTTTTCGTGATCAAATAATCATGATCAGCCAACAAACCATGCAATTCTGAAAAAGCTGTTGGAAACTGCCGTGTGAGCAGAGTGGATTTTAAACCATTGTATTCTTCTCGGAGACCTGCGATAACAACAAGTACCAAATCAGTCTCGGCCATGGGATGGCCAATATTTGCCAGAGAATCCGACAGGGATTGTGCCCGTGTCAGGTATGCAGAGGCCGTTTCATCGCCTTTCATCTTGATCTGCATCAGTTGAGTCTTCAATGTGTAAACACGAGAGGATGTTGGTGGCGCATAGGCTCGTTCAAGAGATAACCAGAGATCACGGGAGGTTTCTCCCTGCACGTGTTGGAAAGAGGCTTCAGAGATGGTGGAGGTAAGGATGGTGCGAACGTGTGCATCATTCGAAATCCACGTCGCATAGTTACGGTTGGGCTGGGGTGCATCTTTATCATTAGCAGGTGGAATGGTTTTGGGTGGACAGGGTATGGATTCATCTATGTAGCCGAATAGATTGTTTGTAACAAGGAACGGTTTGATCATGTTCTTCCAAAACCCATAGTTGGTAGGAGAGAGGGTGAAGCCAAACTTGTGAGAATTGTGGCTGGTTTTGTCAGCAGTCGAAAAGGGAGCAAGAAGAGCCATGAGAAGGTGGTGATTGGTGGTGAAGGTGGGTTACGGCTGAAGGAGAAGGGTAATCAGAGGGATGGCTCTGATACCATAATAATCTTTGTATTATTGTTGTATTAAAAATGTGAGAATACAAGCAAATATATATAGCCTAGAAGGTGCAGATAAACAGCCTCTAGGTTAGATGAACAGACTCAAAACATAAATACAATTTTATGATGATTTATTGAGCTATTATTATGATTAATATTGCAAGCGTAGTTGATGGTTGATACTATCAACAATTCAACATATTAATAACTATTATTTGGCTAAATTTTCCGAAAGGAAAATGTTTCATTTTTTTTTTTAATGAAAAATTATATTATGTTTATTGCATGTAAAGTGGGTCATTGGGTTATGATCTCTAACGGGTCAAACAGGTAAAGTGGGAGTCATCCAACATGTATTCGAATGCATAAAACCTTCTAAATAGCTTTTCTTTTTTAGGAAGACTTTTTAGATTATAACTATGATATTATAGTTTTGTGATCATACTTGACACATTAGTTATTTGTAAAATAATAATTGCTATAAAAAGAATCCCTGAACTATAAAGTACCTATTTTGTCATCACTACATTTAATATATTGTTACAGGTAGCTGACCTGAAATTGTTGAAAGAAGAAACTCATAAATTTGAGTCCCGATACATGGATAATCTTGTTGGTAAATATTAATCACTTTCATTGATATATTACAACAGCTTTCAGCTATCTGAACTTCTTTTCTACATAAATTATTAGCTGATTATATATTTATATATTAAACTTGCAACAGGTGGTGAAAAAGAGTTCTTTGAGAGATCACCTATCAATTTTGTTAATCAATTTTCTTGCCCCATAATTCTCTTTCAAGGATTAGAAGACAAGGTATTTAAAGTATTTTTAAATTATTTTGTTTACCCTTGTAAATCTTTGCCTTATAAGTTACATTATTGGTGATATATATTTGGACAAAACTACACAAAGTAGAAATGAACATCACATCTTTCTTTTTACACGTTTTTATAATGGTAGTTTTTTCAAAATTTATATTAAAATTGTTTATTAGTTTGCCTTAGTAGTTAGATGTTTTATAAATAGTAAGCAAAGATGTAACTTGGTTGTTAGAATCTGTATAAGTTACAAGTCCATTTCTCTGTTTCTTGTGATTTAAAATTCAGTGCTAAAATATGAAGAAAATCTAAAATTATAAATATCTTTTAGTTATTTATATATATTTATATTTTAATGATTTGATGTATGTTGTTATTGCAGGTTGTACCTCCTGATCAAGCAAGAAAAATATATCAAGCATTGAAAGCAAAAGGATTACCTGTTGCTTTGGTGGAGTATGAAGGGGAACAACATGGTTTTCGTAAGGTTAGAATTTAAAATATATAATATATATGTTTTTTATTTCTAAATAAAAAAAAACCTACCCAGTATATGTTTTTTAATTTTTATTTATGTTTTTATTTTTTATTTTTATTTTATTTCTCCAGACCCTACTATGATAGTGGGATTTTACTGGGTAGGTTTGTTGTTATGTTTTTTTTTCTTTGCAGGTAAAAGTAAATTAATAAATTTAATACGTGTATTGTATGCAGGCCGAAAACATAAAGTTCACACTTGAACAACAAATGGTGTTTTTCGCGCGTTTAGTGGGGCACTTTAAGGTTGCAGATGAAATCGTTCCAATCAAGATTGACAACTTTGATTAAGAAGTTTGTATTTTTGGGTTGAAAGTTGGTTAAAAACTTAAAATGTAAAACTGTCAAAACTGGTTGAAAATCACTTTTTGTAAAGTGTCAAGATTGTACTTAGAGATTTATTTATATTTTCATTACTTTTGTCCAAACTGAAAATGCTGAGTTTCTTTCTAGAGGTTTCATTTTGCTGTTATTTTCGTCTCTAAACTTAATTTTTGTCGGTTTCTATTGAAATTGTAAAATGACTAAAATAACCTTCATTATTCTAACGGTTTTCGTCCCTTTTATTTACAAATTTAAACTATTTCCGGCCCACCATGGTTTATCACCACCACCACCATGGTTATAATGACTGAGATTTCATCTTCTATTTTTGCATCATAATTACCTCATTTACCTCAAATTGATTGAACAAAGTTTAAATTCATGCCTTTTTATGTTAATGTATTGACAAGCAATCCACGAAAACCGCATGTCATTTATAATAACACATATGTATACCTAAAAAACAATTTTGATCGTTTCATGGGATTTTCACAGTGTTTCGTGTGGTTTTCGTAACTTAAATGAGTTTTTATTCTATTTTTTCCCATATACGTATATATATACACATTTTACAAAAATAATAATAATAAAAGTTAAATGGTCAGCTTGTAAAATTGAGCCGAATTGCTTGAATCTTGAACCTAGGGGTGCTCAAAATAAACAAAAGAATTTGGAATTTGAATTGTATCTAAAACGATCTGAAATCTTATTCGTGTAGGTTCGAGTCGATTAAGTGTTTTTTATTCGAGTCGGATATCGAATGTATAAAAACTTACTTATTTTGATTGCATATTCATATTCAACCCGATTAAATCGAATAAAACCGGCTTATTCATAGATTCTTTTATTTGTTTACTAAGACAGATTCCGATCAGTTTATTGGATTTCTTATTATGGTTGGTTGGGTTTTAAATAGTCACAAAAATATTAAAAACCGAATAACTTTGTCTAAATGACCCGTTATCCAACCTGATGACACGTTGGAATCATCGTCATCTCACGATGGAAACTGGGATTGCCTATTTGGTCAATATGGAACATTTCAGATACTCAACTCATAGTCCAAACTTGAAGCCAACTAAAATCATAAAACACCCAAACGACATCAGATAACATCGTCAGTATCTGCCAAAATCTTTGCTAGAACGTCAAATTAGATCAGTTTTACATATCTGTTACTGTAAGTTTTATCATGGGTTCCTCGAATTCTTTCAAGAATCCCAGTTTAATTGATTGCTTTTCATTTAGATAGCGGTAATTATTTGAATTTATCAACTTCGATTTATGTTTTTAGGGTTTTAATTGTACTTTTGATTGATATCAATGGCCTGCCAACTCTGTTGTTTGATTATAATTAGTTTAGTGCGACGTTTATCGCGTTTTGTTTGAAGTTTTTTTAATATTTTGTGCCAGTTCTGAAATCTAAACTTCAATCAGTGTTTGATTTGGACGATGCAACATGTTTTTTTTTTAAAATATTTTTGAAATTTCAGTTTATTGGCGCTAATCAAGTTCAGTTCTTGGTTTTAGGTTTAAATCTTGTGTTCATGTAGTTATTTTCTTTATTTTTATTTCATGTTATGTATTTTGTGTATCAAATCTCATGGTGATTCTTTATTCTTGGATCAACTAAAGAAAGTCAAATCCTTTCAGTTAAATGATTTGTATATGTATGTTACAGACTTACAGTTGTGTTTCTTGAATTCAGTTACTAGTTTTTGATATAGTCTACTATTAATCTTTTCCCAGTTGTCAACTCTAATGCTTACCTTATATCGCGGGTCATATTTCTGTCATTTCCTTCAAATTATGACATAATTTGTATCAATCATTATTTGGAATCTTGTATGGTTGTTGCGTTTAGGGATTGTTTGTATGCGAGTTTTGGTTTAGAGGTTGTAAAAAATAATAATCACCTTTTGGTGGTGTTAAATGTTTTTGTAAGCAGAAACATTTTTCAAAATTTATCACTTTTTAACACACATCCAAACACCCCCTTATTGCACTTTAACATAACTTCAAAGTATTGATAATTTTGTTTATTTTTAATCTTGTAATTATTTTCGTATTGCCTGCAGATTCTTGATCCATACAGTAGTACAAGAAGTTGAGACTTCAAACTTCTTTAATTTTCAGAATAATAATCCAAATCAGTCTTTTTGAGATTATCTAATCAACATTGAAGAGAAATCAAATTTGGGTGTTTGATTTGGTGATTATTGTTGCTAACACTCAACTAAAATTTAAAAGTCAACAAACATTGAGGTTTGACTTTTGACCAAATGATAGGTAGATTTGGAAGTTACCTTTCTCAAAGTGTATATTCTGTTGCAACGCCTTTTCACCCGTTTGGTGGAGCGGTTGACATAATTGTTGTTCAACAACAAGATGGTTCTTTTAGGAGCACACCGTGGTATGTTAGATTTGGAAAATTTCAAGGTGTTCTTAAAGGCGCAGAAAAAATTGTTAAAATAGAAGTTAATGGTGTAGAAGCTAATTTCCATATGTATCTTGATAATTCGGGTGAAGCTTATTTTATTCAAGAAATTACACCCGAGAAAGATAATGATGTAAAAGATTCCAACGGTGTGTTGGAGTCTAGAAAAGACGATTTTGCCCCTGAGAAAAATAATAATAATGTTGAGGTTCAGTTTCAAGATGATCATGCAGAGAGTACAGAGTCTGATAGTGAGAAAAGATTTTATGAATTTCAAGGTGAACAATCGTCTCTAGATGATTCAGTTGAGTTGTCGGATTTCGGGTCTAATTTTGATAATTTAGAAAATGATTTGGAATCAAATAGTTCTGAAGTTGTTTTGTTTAGTGTTGATGGTCAGATTTTGTCAGCTCCTATAACATCAATGGAGGAAAATACTGAAAATGTGCAATTAAGTACGCCTCAATTTCATTTGGGCCCAATTGAAGGCCCAGAATTTGAAGGTGATTTGGATTTAAGTGATGAATCTTCATGGGTTCAGTACTTAAGTGATATTAGTAGACCAAAAGATAAAGGTGATGAAACAGAAGTATCTATAAAAAGTGTTGTTGATTCACCGAGTGATGTAAAAAAAGATGTTTTTAAGAGCTGTTTGGCATTAAATGATTTGGGAAAACAAGAAAATGATGGTGATCATGAAGTTGATGTTGAAGAATTACAAGTATATGGAAGTGAAGGGGTTGAAACTGTCGAATCGTTAAATACAGAGGTCAAAGTTGATGAAGGGGCCAAAAGCGTTGAATTTTATAAGTTAGAGGTTGAAAGTGAAGCTGTTAAAGATACAACTGGTGGTGATCATGAAGTGGATGTTGAAGAATTACAAGTAGGAGATGAAAGTGAAGGGGTTGAAAACGTCAAATCTTTAAAGTCAGAGGTGAAAAGTGACGAAGGGGTTAAAAACGTTGCATCTTGTAAGTTAGAGGTTGAAACTGAATCTAATGTGGTGAATTTGTTGAATAACAAACATAAAGTTTCTGATGTGGAAGTTGTTAAAGATCAAAATGGTGGTGATCATGAAGCGGATGTTGAAGAATTACAAGTGGGAGATCGAAGTGAAGAGGTTGAAAACGTCGAATCATTAAAGTTAGAGGTTAAAAGTGACGAAGGGGCCAAAAGCGTTGATTTGGAAAAGTTAGATGTGGAATCTGATTCTAATGGGTTGAATTCATTGGATACCAAACATAAGGTTTCTGATGTTGAAGTTGTTCAAGATCAAGATGATGAAGGATTTGAACGGGCCGAAAATAGTCAATATGGGCCTGAACCGTCTTATGAGGATAATGAAATTTTTGTTGGACCGAGACGGACAAGTAAGCAATAGTTGGATGGGCGGGTCGAGTAACGGGTCAAAATGATGATATTGTATTGAGTGGATTGTGTAGAAGTTGAAAAATGGGTTGGGTAACGGGTCAGGAATCCATAAACGGTTCTGGTCAACAGTTTAATTTTTGTATGGTTGATAATTGAAGTTGAACATACTAAATCTCTATAAATTTTTTTTACAACAATATATTTTGCATACGCTTTTTACACAATTTTTTATGTGGGCTAAAAGTGTTACAGGTCAACTTAACCCAACCTGCACAAAAAAACAAATTTGACCTGAATCAGAAAAGAAAAGAAGTGCTGTAATTTTTAATCTTAATTAACATAATATTTATATTTAAAATTGATGATATTTCAGGGATAGAGATCTCTCTTTGTGGGAATTTGCTTCGACCCGGTATGGGTTCAAGTACAGCTTACGAAACCTTCAACGCGCACCGCATACCCGAAGAAGAATTCAAAATCTCTGCAGAATCAATTATTAAAAATGAGAGTTTAATTGTGAAAATTGAAGATAAATATTTTACATGGGATAAAGTTGCTCACATTGTTCTTGGAATGGCTGCATATGGGCTAGAAATACCCATTGAGCCCAACGACGCGATCCCAGTTGACTGGACTTCAAGTCCATCGGGCCGTAGATGGCGACTCTGGCCCATTCCTTTTAGACGGGTCAAAACACTTGATCATAATAATAGTAATATTTCGGGTGAAGATATATTTCTTGATTCTGAATCGGTTTTTGATTCACCGCAACCCGTTGAAGTAAGCCCAAAGTCTCCACAAAAGCAGTTTGTTAGGACCCAACTTCCCACTAATGAGCAAATATCATCGTTAAAATTAAAAGACGGCCAAAATATGGTCTCGTTTATTTTTTCGACACGCGTTTTAGGAGTTCAAAAGGTTTTTATATATTTATTTGATTTACCAATTTTATCATTTTCTCTATTTTTAAATCCTAATTATTATTATTATTATTATCATCTGAATTGTGTGATATTTATGTAGGTTGATGCTCATATATACTTGTGGAAGTGGAATGCAAGAATTGTGATATCAGATGTTGATGGGACAATCACAAAGTATTTTTATTTAAATTAAAAAATTTATAATTTCACTTTTATTTGGCTTAATTGTATATAATATTTTGTAGGTCTGATGTTCTTGGTCAATTTATGCCCTTGGTTGGAAAGGATTGGACTCAATCTGGGGTGGCTCGACTCTTCTCTGCTATAAAAGTATTTGTTATCACTTATACATCTTTTGCTTTTTTATATATGTTATGCCACATTAATAATATTTTATCTCTAACAGGTCAAATGTGTAAAATTATAAATTTAAGTCAAACGGGCTCCCCTTAATTTAATTTAACAGTTAGATTAGAATTAAAATAATATAAATTTGTAATCATATTTAACATAAAAGAATTTGGAAAAACATGTTTTTTTTTTTGGGTTGCCCACTTTTCCATCTCTAGTATTTCTTTATAATTCGTGTTATAGGCTACTTAAACATTTTTCTAAATGCTTGAATATTCATATTTCATAATATAGGGTTATATTTTGATATATTATAATTATAGGGTTATATTTTGAACTTGCAGGAAAACGGGTATCAGTTACTGTTTCTAAGTGCTCGTGCAATTGTTCAAGCATATCTCACTAGAAGTTTCCTTATTAATTTAAAGCAGGTACTCATAATTTGCGTTCTTATAGTCAAAGTCAAACAATGTCATTAAACTATTTAGCAAGTCAAACATTTGAATTTCATCATGCCCCTTATTCTCTCTTGCATTTGAGTTTAATTGCTTTCTTATAGTCAAAGGGTGTTTAAATTAATTGCATTTGAGTTTAATTGTCATTGATATTTTATTAAATTCATCAATAATTTAATTTTTGCAGGACGGAAAAGCTTTACCCAACGGTCCGGTTGTTATTTCACCCGATGGCTTATTTCCTTCATTGTACCGTGAAGGTAAGTGCTTGCAATTATTAATAATGCAATTTGTAAAGTTTACTTCATGAATTAAACAAAAAATATTCTTTTCTTGTGACAGTTATTAGAAGAGCACCTCATGAATTCAAAATCGCTTGTTTAGAAGTAAGTAAACACAAATATGTTATTATTTTTCATTTAATTATTCATGTTTGGTGTACCTTATTGTTATTCTAACATGTTTAAACGTTTTTGCAGGATATCAAAGCTCTTTTTCCATCCGATTACAACCCATTTTACGCGGGGTTTGGTAACCGTGATACCGATGAGCTCAGTTACAGAAAAATTGGGATCCCAAAGGGTAAAATCTTTATAATCAATCCTAAGGTATTTCTTTTTCTAATCACTAATCAGAATATTAGAACCTGAATAGGGGCATTTTTGTAAATTTGTTTTATATATTTTTTTAATATAATTTTATTTGATATTTCAGGGTGAGGTAGCTATTAGTCATCGGGTCGACATGAAGGGGAAGTCATACACATCTTTACACACATTAGTCAATGATATGTTTCCCCCAACATCAATGGTTGAGCAGGTTCGATATTTTAACTCTAACGGGTCAAATGGCCCAGTATAAATTAAACGGGTCAAAAGTTTATTTTTAATGCATTCGAGCTTTTCTAAATTGCTTTACAAAAATAAAGTAGATTAGTATTGTGAATTTGTGATAAAGAATAATTTATGTTTCGTGACACACTTGTTTTTTGAAAAAGATGATTTTAGAGAAAATATGTTATGGGTCAGGTTAGTTATTTACAAAACATTATTTCTTTGGATTTTAATTAGCCCATTATTGTTACCTTTGGTTTCTGCAGGAAGATTATAACTCATGGAATTATTGGAGAGTGCCATTGCCAGATGTCGACTTGTAGTAGTTCATGTGTGTAAATTGAGACGTTCTAATGCTAGTTTAGTTAATAATGAAGTAACTAGAACTTGGACCCGCGCTTCGCGGCGGTTTTGCTAACTAATCTGATCATCATCGCCAACAAAATTGAATAGTACACACCCGTCAAATGAAATTGAAATCGTACGGTAAGACCATGGGCTAAATTGTCAAGAACACCAAGAAAATCTCTTGTAAAAAGGTGAAATAAGAAAGCATTATATAAACAAAGCAAACTCGCATGTGTATCTCATTTGTCTAATTGTAAGAAAACAACATAATTATCTATGATATATGCGCTTCCTATGATACATAATTCTTATAGCAAAAGTGTGTTGTGACAACTTCATTACAACTAAATTGCATTTGTGATAATGGTAAAGAGTAAATTTGGGTATTGTTTCTTCCTTGTGTCACTTACGTTGGCTCCTGTTGACCAAAAAATTGGTTTTTTTGTTGCCTAAATATGACTTGCTGCAAATGAGTGAAGTAATTTAGGTGGGTGTTGGACAAACTTCATAACCTAAGTCAATCAGTTGGTATATTAGAAGTAATGTAAATCACCTAGCCTTATTCAAGTGAGTATTATTATAATTCTGGTTAATAATGATGTTTACCATTTAAATTAAGCATAGTGCAACTATAGTTTACCAAAATCTGTTTTCTCTGCATCAAAAAAATGTGTTTAGAAAACGTGCATAACTATTTATGGAAATTGCATTAATCACTTCACATGAACGCCCCCAAACACCTTGATACAGGTTCACCGTCAGATGTTAGCAATTTTATCATGAATTTGGCGTTATGCAACTAAACACCCGTTGTGGCAATATATAGTTTTTTTGGGATGAGAACTTTGGCTTTGTACCTTTGTTGTGCAAAAAAAAGATTTCATGATAGTAATCGAACTTACTTGATAAATAATATCATTCGTAAATTCCTCATTTCCTTTACCCCACAACCCACAAAAGAGGTGCTATACTTTGAATAGAGTGTTTTGCAGGTTGTTGTTTCCTCATCTTCATGTCAACAATGTATGTTCCTATTAACAAAGGTAAAAATCCACCAATATGATGACACAATACCAACTCATTACACACTGAAACAGATACAACTTACCTGCAAGTTTTAACATATTAAATCATCATCATAAAGATAGATCAAAGTTGAACCTCAATTATAATTAACAAAAAGACTCTAACTTTACAATCATAATTAACTATAACATATCAAAGTTTTGCAGGTAAATACTAATTCAGCTAC
Organism: Stevia rebaudiana; assembly: GCA_009936405.2. Lineage (NCBI taxonomy): Eukaryota > Viridiplantae > Streptophyta > Magnoliopsida > Asterales > Asteraceae > Stevia > Stevia rebaudiana. The sequence continues at coordinate 41,726 of WOUH02000041.1, read as the reverse complement.
TGTTTAAAAAAATAGCAATTAAAATATCTTATTCCTTCATTAGGAAAAAAACATGAACAACTCAAGATTAACTGGAAACCTAATTATGAAAAAATTATTTTTATTACCTAATTATCATATAATTTACTTACAAAACACACATCGAAACACTTAAATCAATGACGAAAAGTATTTGCATACCTTATAGGATTCGCAAGCAGGTAGGTGGACCTAATACAATCATTACATTTAGTACACAAATATAACTCAATCAAATACTACTGAAAATGCATTCTTTTAACATGCTACTTACGATTAGGGTCAAGGGTCAGAGTAGAATGAAAGAGTACGATAATATAAAAAAGAACAAAGGATACCTACATATAAATTAAAAACTGGGAAGATCAGTCCCTAATAATCAATGAGAACCTATTAAAAACTGGGAAGATCAGTCCCTAATAATCAATGAGAACCTAAATGCAACTATAACATCCGATCATGGCCATACCAATTAGCAGATTAGGCAGAAATAAATCACCTGTCGATTAACATAAAACTCCAATTGCAGTCCATTTGACACAGGATACCTACATAGAGGGAAAGTCAAAGAAAAAACAGGTTAAAACTTACCTTAAATGAGAACAAATAATACACAACAAAGAACAGAACCCTAATGTGTACCACGTCGATGCCAATAATAATTAGGGGCATATGAGCTTATAAATCAACCTAAAAACACTGCTTTAGTGAAACCCATAACCAAAACTTTAGCTTTGACACAGTAAGATGAAATAATAAAGAGAAAACACAAAAGAAACACCGATTCTAAAGATAAAAAAATTTAAGGCATACCCATATCAAATGCTTAATCCCTATCGTGACAGATATGAAGAACATAACAATAAAGAAACTAATTTAGTAACTCAATCAAACTACGGTTGGTTTGAAACCAAGAATTACCTAATTTAAAGATGAATTTACAAAATAACCTTCATAATCAACTCAACTAAGACAAAGAGACATGTTGATTTCATTGTTGTTCTTCCTTTGACTTAGAGAAATCGATTAAACACATAGAGCAAACCTGTCGTTTTGCATCATGTCACCGCGTCGGAGATAGTGAAATCAGGGTTAGGGTTTTCACCAGCCGTGATGGGGTCTCAATCTCGGGTGGTGGAGCGGTGCGATTGTGGTCGGAGATGGTGTTGGTGCACTGGTAATGGTCGGAGAGGGGTGA
>WOUH02000041.1:23850-40410 GCA_009936405.2 Stevia rebaudiana | reverse complement strand
CCCCCCCCCCCCCCCAACTTTGTCATTTTAGACGATCTTTTAGATATATGACTAATGGTTTAACATTTCAATCAAGTTATCTTAAAATCCAAACTAAACAATTAGGGTTGAATGAATTACTCCAGGTAGGCATAATAAAGCATATAAGAATGAGTGGGTATCATCAACAAGCCATTAAATATGCTTATGTTTAAAATTATTATTCAGAAACCATACCTGACAGGTGTAAATGATAAACAAGAGATAGTAAGAAAGTACAGGTTAGCCACCCGCCTAAACTGTCAATTATAAACAAGAAACTATGTCAGTAACGATACAAGATTCATATCATTACTTAACTTCAAAATAGGTGGTAGGTATAAAAGTCATGAGTAAAATATAATGAACTCAAACCCTAAGATATAACAGCATAGACTCTCTTGACTAAGCATGTTGTATACAACAAACTTTTTTAAAATTAAGGGGGCACTAAAGGCAAGTCAAATGAAAAATAGCTCAAAAATATATAGTATGACCCAATATTCATATGCATGGACAATAGAAGTGTTTTAAATATTTATGTTTATTTATGAACCGTAAATTTTCACCGATTTCAACGGATAAACACTAAACAACCTAAATAAGTGTCTGAAATGACTTACCTGCTCATAGAGCCCCTTTGGTAAAAAGGTAATAACATTGTACTTTGTTGTTGATACGGAATTTCCCTGAAACATTTAATTCACGTTAAAAAAAATTAAAACCATGCAAACCATTTTTTTTACTTAATCAACGAATTATTAAGATTTTCACTCAAAACATATATAGAAAGAACATGTTACCATTTTGATATGTAGATTCACAAAATCTAATAATTACATATTGCATCAAAAGAGAAACAAAATCATGGACCTAACAAGTGGATCACACATCCAATGTGAAGAACGGGACAAAAGCAATATACTAGTTTTATAAACAGAGAATAGTAAACTTAGTAAAGATTGGCACAAAACTTTATATATCTGAAAAAAAATTATGTGGGTCAAGTGACACTTAACATCCATTTTAAAAAGAAATAACACTTAATTAATAAAATAATTATATATTGCATTAAGAGAGAAACAATATCATGGACCAAACAAGTGAGTCACACATCTAATGATAGGGATTGAATCAAATAAGAAAAGGAAGATGAAATCAAATAAGAATTATATTGAACTTGAAGATGATTAATGATCGGATACAACCACCAAGTGGTCCCAGGGCTCTGCCCTTTTCACGCACAAGCGGAGTCTAACTAACCAATTCTATTCCCCCCTCTCCAAGTCACTAATCCTCTATATTTATAAAAGGTAAAAGTTACATATACCCCCTCCCACAATTGCAAAATACTATTTAAGTGAAGAACTAACATACGATTCCTATCATCCAATATGAAGGATGGGACAAAAGCAATACTAGTTTTACAAACAGAGAATAGTAAACTTAACTAAACATTGGAACAAGATTTTATACATCTGAAAAAAATATGTGGGTCAAGTGACACTTAACATCCATCTTAAACGAAATAACACTTAATTAATAAGCTAGAACTGGTCAAATGGAAAAGAAATAATCCCTTCTATACATTATAAAAATAGCAAAAAGAAGACATGACTATTGCTCAAACAGAGAAAACACAATCCATTGTATATTTGGGTCAAAATGAAAAGCCCAAAGAAACTTTACTGATATAGAGGATATAAGCTTCACGGAATGACGGATATATAGCAGCAATTATATGTCTTTATACATTGCACAGGTGGATCTTTCATTTGTGAACCATGTGTAACTCTTGTATGCCGATAACTAATTTAATGAGGTGCTTACATCCACGTTCCAAGAAGATGGGTGTCATATTACAATATTACATGTTCTCCCGTGTAACTATAATTGTATTTGTATATGTCATGATAGATGTACAAAGACATAAGACTTATTAAGGCACAAGTATAGTTTCAACTATGATGGGGTCCAGTGGTTTCAATAAGTCACATGCTTTGGCATTTTAATCATAAAAATTAGATTCGGAATGTATTAAAGTAAACATAAGTCTGTATTCTATCGATTTTATCTAAATGAAAGAGACAATTGAGAATTTTTCAACTAAAAATAAAGAAGGAATCACTAAGTAAAAAAAAAGGCATTGAATCTTCAATGTCTTTCCACCTCTTTGTAGCCTCGGAATCTCTACCTTTCTTCTCTATAGTTCCGTTTAAGGGTGTGAGTTAAAAGCTTGTGTTTTTAGTAGTTATATTCTTAAAATTAACTAAAGATTTTATTCAATTCTTAACATTAATTTCTTAAATGTTACTTTGTATATTTAATGTTTAGATATCAATAATTTATGACATAGATGATTAATTGAAGTTTTTACTTGGTGTAATTGCTAACCATACAATGTTAATCAACAAATCATTTAATTAAATAGTTTTAGAGATAGTTTAATAGTCTACGAATGCATGCGCATCGTCGCATCCCCAACCTTCAACTAATGATGTTGTGTTTGTGGATTTGGTCCTTCGGTTCCTTTTTTTCTTAAATTTCTTTGTTTTCTAGTTCCTTTTGTGTTAAAATATACTGTTGAAATTTAAGGATTTAGGTTTGATGACTGGTAAATCCTGAGAAACATCATGCATACAGCCTCATTATAAACAATAACGAAATTCATACAGCTTGTGAGTTGTGAATAACTGAATACATCACAAAATGCTGATGAACCACTGTCAAATAATCAAAGATTACTCAAACACGTCATAAAAAGTCCCACCAGATCTCAATCTTCCAAACTCAAAAGCCCTAGTCAACTCAAACTCTAACCACACAAACTAATCATCATCATGTTCCCAATTAAACAACCAAATACTGATTTACAAGCAACGAATCTACAGAGTACGATACTACAAATGAATAACACACTGCTAATCAATCAGTTACACATTAACAGAAATAAAAACGCATACCTTGTATTTGGCGAGGTAATTGGCTTCGCGATCGTTGCAGAAAACGGTGCGATGACCTGGCGCCTGTGGTTGAACGCGACCAAGTTGAATCGTGCTCGACGAGAGGCTCCTCTCGACAACAAGCGGCGAACCGGCGGAACCACTGTCGCCAGATGACCCCCTCCGCCCCATCAATACTCACTTAACTCCAATCCGATCACAACAATATATCCCAAATGTTAACACATACACATACAGGAATCAATAATGGCGAATTAGAGTTGTCACAATTGGATCTGTGAGACAATTCGTCGTCGTCTTCGTCTCCGAGGGTTCCAATCGGATCGTAGAGCGTGAGGTACAAGCTGTATATTCCTGGTTTGTCACAACGGTGTCGTTTGGCTCAAAACGTTTACCCATAAGGGGCTATTTCTAAAATGCGCATTACGCGTAACTATAATAAAGACTTGACACTATCAACTATAAAACTAAAGTTGTTAAAGTCTTTGACCAGCGGTTGATAAAAATAAGTCTTCAACTGGACCAAGTTGGCGCCTTATTGTATAAATTGGGTCACTTTTAAACCCGGTAATTTGTAATCTGGTCTAATGGCACGAATCACCTTACATTTCAAAATAATATTTTTCGTCTCTTTCTGGACCAGTCTCAATCAAGTTAACATGAGGCAGTGAGGCTTAACCTCATGAATTCGTGAAATAATAACAAAAAAATACATGAAATACCATAATTTGGTTGTATTTTGAAACGGGTATTCTCTCTTATATTTCATCTGTCATATGCGAGTAATAACTACTAAACATGAGTCCTTATATATACAAATCTTAATCAATGATATTGTGATAATAGTAAACAAAACAAAGTCATTGTAACGTAGCTAAAACAAAAACATGTGCTCGAAGTCTTTAAATAGGAGTTAAATACATATTAAAATTATATTTTTTTTTAAACAAGGAAGAGCTAGGTCATCGGCACTCCACTTCTCATGTAATCAGCTACATTTTGCACATGATTTATTGGTTTATATTTGTCACATTTAGAATTTTTTGGATTATTAGCCAACTATAGAACATTTAGTTACAAACTAGGTTATATTTTTTAATATATGATGTTGTGAACCAAGTTAAGCCCAACTTACTTAATCCATTAGCCCAATGAAGCAGCCCATTCACATGGTCCAACAAGTTGTATGTGGGATCAGAGGAACCCTTGATGCTGCGTTATATAAGTAGATTGATGAGGTCGAGAAATGATTATGAGTGAATTGATATGTGTATGTTCTTCTTTCCATCTCCAACTCTTGTAATCTCTGATATTCCCATCCCCTTCTTCTATGCTATTTGATTTCATTGGGTAATCATTCCTTCTAATCAATAGAATCACAGTTTCTTCTTCCCAATTTGATTAATTTTACGTTGTGTCAATTTGAGTACACAACATTGGTGCTTTCATTGATTCTTAGCATATATGGCTTTGGAAAAACTCCTACAGGAACATCCTCAATTTCCTCGTTTTACTGGATCCAGTCCCGCCCTTTGGATCTCCCAAGCTGAACGATATTTTCTCGTTTACTCGATTTATGATGAGGAGCGATTTCCCTATGTCATTGAATACTTCGATGATGAACCCTTCTGGTGGTTTAATGGTTGGCACAGGAGTTCAGAATCTGTCACATGGAAGGCCTTCACTAATGCAATGCTTAATCAATTCCATGTTGGTTCCCTAGATGAAGATCAAACCGATTTAAAAACTGCCACATCTTCGATCTATGCAATCTCGGATGAACAACCGTCATTGATTAGCCACTTGGCGGATCTGAACGGTGACGTGACCGGTTTGACAGCTGGTAACACTAATCCCAGGCTTGATTCAAGCATGTTTGTTGTTGCTCTGATTCATTCAGATATGATTGAGGGTACCACATCTGCTTCGAGTTTAAATTTGGAACCCACATCTGTTCAGGTATATGTTAGCCCTAAAACCAATTTACCTGCCCTTAGTACAGAACAATTCAAATTTTGTATTTCTTGTAGGGTTATTGTTGGTCGTGGTTCATCTTTGGGTGTTGAGTTGAAGGAGTATGATTCGAATTTTGGGACTCATTGGTTAGATAGGAATTTTACTTTTGATCCTGGTCCAAATTTTGTTCATACAGTTTCTTCTAATCACATTACTAGCATGTTTGACCCTATTTTTACGACCTTAATTGAGTCTCCTACTTTGTTTTTGGACCCAGTGACTAATTTTAAAGCTCTGCCCTTGCCGGATTTTATACTCTCTGATCCTAAGTTGTTTGTTTCGGACCCAACCGACCCATATACCACTCTTACTTCAGATTCTATTCAGCTTCACACCTATAAGGTTGTTGAGATGTTTGAACCCATTTGGAAGTTTTGGAAATCTTATATTGCTATTGTTGAGATGTTTTTGCTCTATAATGCCAACAATTGGCTGTTAGATACAAATGCATTAGTTGCTTCAAATTTTGAGTGGAAACCGGGTTGGAAATGTGGTTCACTTGTAAAAGTGATGGAACCAAGTTGGTTTTCTAATCATTCTTGTTTCTACTACCATTGTCCTACTGAAGTTATAGCAGCTCAAAATTGGGTTCAGGAAAATTATCTAGTTTGTAGGTTTGTTGACCATGGGAATGTTAAGCAATTGCCACCCGTTGGAACAGTTCATGTAGATAAGCAGGTCACTACTAATACAGTAATGATCAGAGTTATGAATCTTCCTACACCTGTACTGATCGTGGCACGTCTCCGTGTTCGGCTTGCAAACCTCGATGTGAATATTGTTTCTAAGGAAGCTCTATATACATATGGCTCACCTTTTTCTTCCATCTGTTAAATTTGGATTGCTTTGGCAAACCGGAAGACAATTGGTTTTAAATGGTTATGCTAATTGGATGATACCATGGCTTAGTGTCGATATCTTCCAGACTCAACTAATTGTTGTGATTACGAGTTTTGGGGCTGATACTCTTGAAGTTAGCAGGCACAGTTAGTTTACCAACTTGCTTCTAAAAGTTGTGATGATTTTGTGTTAATGCTTAATATGGTTTTTGTTTCTTGGGGTTGGATTAAAGATGATACGTCTAGAGCTCCTGAGATTGTAGTTGATAGCCCAATGGGTTCTAATCAGGAAGTTGAGTGGGCTAGAACAAGTTTTTTGAACAATCTCAAGCATCCCTCATTTTACACCCAAGTGATATCACCAATCATCAACATCGTCATAAAGAAGAATTTACATGTTAATTTTTTGGAGGCTGAATGCTATAAACTTGATGCAAAAACTATGAAAAATTACTATCGTGCAAGTCCAAAGGATAAAGAAGAAATTTGCACAAACATGTGCTTATGGTATACGCCTGGGGGTGACACAATTGTTTGGAAATTTGCAGCCATAAAAGACTTTAAAAATCCATCAGCAAGTAGCAGCCATGTTAGTGGAGATGTGTTCCACATAGGTGAGTCTACGGTTCATCGGGCTGTTAAACACTTACACTTTGCATGGGTAAATTCTTTTTGCTACAATACAACTGGATGGAAATTATTTATTGTCATGGATTGTTTTGATTGGCTACTCAGAAAGCACACCATAGTTGCTAGGGATTCTTTATTTCACTTATTTAATATTAATGAGCTTGAAACTGTTCAAGATGATCAAATACAAATTATTAGTAAGAATATTGTTGTCAAGTTTCGTCCTAATCAACCTAGCACTTCATGTCACCAAGACAATGCTACAAGTTATAATGGTCCAAGTGGCACAATCACTACACAGGTATGTGGGTCTTGTACTAGGTGGCACTGTTTTTGGTTCAAAACAGGTTGGACTGATTATAGGGACTGTTGAGTTTCCGGCTTATGTTGGTAAATTTTCTAGTAAGCGGATTTTTGTGCAGCGGTCGGTTGTCTTGGTTGTTGGTCATTCAGATGAGAAGCAAGGTATGCATAAGTTTGGATCTAGTGGTGGTTGCATCGGGTCATACTGTTGTTGATAGGCTGCCACAAGCTGATCAACGATTGAGGAATGTGAACTCTGATGGGAATTCTAGTGAACAACATAACATAATAAACAAAAAAAGAATTTGAGGGCTGATAACAGTTCGCCTAAGATTTCTACAAGCAAAATCGGTTTCTTTTTCAAAGGACTTATAGTTAAAAATTCACTGAATGGGTCTACTACCAACTTTATTCTTGAAGTGCTCATAACCATATTTACCGAGTATAGTTGCATTCTTTTCCATTGTTCCAATGCCCGCCATATTTACCTAGTACACATGGAATGGGGTCCCACCTTTACATCATTTGCAGGGGCCCTAACTTCTTTTAACAAACCATGGCACATTGATTGGAAACCTACTCCTGCTACTGAATTTATAACCATCAAAGACGCCATATCAGCACAAGATACAAAAGAAACAAGGATCCAATCAGGGTCTTTGCGAGGAGTAGCAACACGCCAACACCACAACCAACTGTCACTATTGTTGGAGTATGCTGTTTGATTCAACCCAAACTGTTGGAAAATTTCTTTCACCTTGAGGACAAGGTGAATTTGAAAGGGGGGAGTAATGTTGTGAACCAAGTTAAACCCAACTTACTTAATCCATTAGCCCAATGAAGCAACCCATTCACATGGTCCAACAAGTTGTATGTGGGATCAGAGGAACCCTTGATGCGTTATATAAGTAGATTGATGAGGTCGAGAAATGAGTATGTTCTTCTTCCCATCTCCAACTCTTGTAATCTCTGAAATTCCCATCCCCTTCTTCTATGTTATTTGATTTCATTGGGTAATCATTCCTTCTAATCAATAGAATCACAGTTTCTTCTTCCTAATTTGATTAATTTTACGTTGTGTCAATTTGAGTACACAACATATGCGTTCGACCTAAGTCAATTGTAACCATTAACTTTGTTCGATTAAATGCCCACTATGCAACTTTCTTGCATATATATGTGGAATGATATAAGAAGGATTGTCATGGTATTCCATCTACTCAGAGCTATATTCTACAAATCATTATGGATAAATGGATTATTATTTATTTGTTTTAAAAAAAATGGTAACGATTTTGTAACGCTGGATTGATTTGTGTTTTATTTCAGAAGGATTGTCGATTCAGAATCTGATCGTCCAACACCAACCTCAATAACACTACCATTTAAAAGCAAATAATATTTCAACAAAAAACACAATTTTTTTTTCAGTCAACAGGTATGTTGACTATTTTTCTTGCACAATATGCATCGTATTGCATAATAGATATTTGAACTATTCGTTTGTGCCAACCTAAGCGATACAATGAAGAAAGGGTACCCAAATTAACTCTTTAAAAGTGACCACACATTAGATCACTAGATCAGGATAATGTTGTAAACAAATTAGGCTTTGCGTATAACGTATTGCATATACCATTAGTGTAAATCAATAATGCAGCTTAGTGTATGCTAGCTTTTGATGTAAAAAATGTATTGTAGGAAGTGCATAGAGTATAAATGCTATAATGCAGTTTTGAGTTTTGTTGTAAACTAAGTAGTGGTCAATAACATGTTCATATTCAAATAGAGCACTACACTTCGTACTCAAAGAAAACCTTTAAAACACGTGACGGTAAACCACTAGTTAAAAAACATATACTGATGTACCAGAATATCATGGTTAGTGAATTGGTGTATCGCACAACCAAAAGATTAAAGGTTTAAATCTTTTAAAAAAGAAGATAAAGATTGTAGTGTATTATTGATGTTAAATTAAATGAAAGATTAAATAGAAAGAAGATCTTGCATAAAAACAATAGAAACAAATCTTGAGGCATTCATGTAAAAACTCATTTGTTGACCTTTTTGAACTTTTTCCTCACTTTCTTTAAACATTAATAACTTTTTCATACGATATTATTTTTTTTATAAATTTGCACCATAAAAACAAGCATTTTTTCCTTTAATTTGAGTACCATTGTGATATATTTTTTTTAAACATAAAAAATTTAGTACGGTGATATAGTACAAAAGAATCTAGTATAAAAAACTATATATACATATACTGTATTTGCAAAACTATTAGATCTACATGTACTGTATTATCAAAAAACAAGATATACGTGTATTGTATTATCAAAACAACTAGATCTACAAATGTATTGTATTTTCAAAATGATAGATATACATGTACTGTATTCTAAAACCAACTAAATATACATGTAGTGTATTCTCAAAACAACTAGTTATACATGTATTATATCTCAAAACAACTAGTTATACATGTATTGTATTATAAATTTTTTCCTTTGTCGTTTAAAAAAAAAACTGGATTTTTTGTACTAGATTAATTTGTCCTACAGTAAAAACTCTATAAATTAATAATGTTGGGACCGTGATATTTTATTAATTTAGCGAGATACTATTATATCGATAAATTAATATATTATTAATTTAAAGAGTTGGCTCACGAGAATACAACTTTTCATAACTTTTTGTTGTAATATGAGAATACAGTGCCTCAACTCTTAAATGTAGTGAGGAAATTTTAAAATGAACTCAATATAGATTTGAAGTTCACAAAAAAACAAGTGACTATAGATTCAGTTTTTACTAGACAATCCTAGAATTTTGGAATATTTTATTAATTATTAATTTATTATTTCGCTGAGACCAATATATTTATATTGGGATTTCAAAAAAACTATTATCTTATTATTTTATCGTTTAGTGTGCAATTTTGTACTGGTCTCAAGTTGAAACCGGACAAATTATGAATTTTATCGAGTTTATTAATTTATCGAGTACTAAATCATAGAGGTTCTACCGTATATTCTTTTGTACTAGATTTTTTTTAAGTTTGAAAAAAGTATATCACATGGTACTCATATTAAAGAGAAAAAAAAGTTCGTTTTTATGGTGCAAATTTTATAAAAAAATAATGTCGTATGAAAAAGTTATGATTGTTTAAAAGAAGGTGGGGGAAATTTAAAAAGTCAAAAAGTGAGTTTCCACCATTACTTTTTTCCTTCTTTGTTCACTTGTATTTAAATTTCCTTGAATCTTAACCATTGATTAAGTAAATGAAGGGTCGAGATTTGTTCCTTTTGTTTTTTAGGCAAAATTGTGTTTCTAGCAGATCCAACCTCATTTATCTTATAAGACTCTCTGATATGCAGGTGATTGGGGGCATGGGTGAGCCACTCAAGCCCATATCACGCCCAGGCACCGCCTTGGGTATCTGTGAGTGGGCTATGAGTGGGCTTCACGTGAGTGGGGGCACGGCGTGGGGCTTTGATTTGTTTTTTTTTCTTTTTTCTTTTTTTTCAACCAATCACAAAATCTCACATTACCCTCTTACCAATCACAAAACACCACATCAACACCCTACTTTTTACCACTCAAGCCCCCACTCACCCATGCATTTTCACTCTTTCACTCACCCACTTTACCCGTTATTTGTCTTACGTGACATGCCCACTCAAGCCTCTCACTCACCCCACCCCGTATACCGCATAGTCTAAGATCTAGGATTTGTTTGTTAAAAAAAGGTAAAGTAAGATTATTGTCGTATAAGATAATCTCTCGTCGACCGGGGCTATTTTCAGGGGCGAAATATAAGAGGGGCCTGGGGTTGCCCGGACGACCGCTGATTTTTTCGCCCGTAGTGTAAATTTCGCGATTTTGACCGAATTTGTTTTTATATATATATGTCGGCAACCCATGAAATCCCTTCAAATTCTACATATATGATCTTGACAACTTATGAAATCCCGCTCAAACTCCGCCACTGGCTATTTTGTTAATGTCATAACTTACAATCATTCTTTTGTAAAATAAAAAGTTCACACAAAAGCAAATTAAAGTAGCCAATAAAATAAAAAGTGATTATAAATTAACAACTCAAAGTTACAAAATTTGCATTATTCCTTAATTGATAACAAACGAAAAGAGGACATTGTATTTACGATTCACACTTCCATGACCATATTTATGAATGAAACCACATGCAGTGATACACACAAATTAAGTAACCTAATTAACACCCCATAATTTTGTTGACCTTTTTCTTAGGTTTCTCCGTCACCGTGCCATCATTTCCGGCGAGTGCTCGATACTTATCTTTTCGGGTAAATGTGGTGCACTCATAAGAAAGTGTAGACGCAATAACCCTTTGTATATAATTTGCCACCTCATGACTAGACTTGCCATTGCTACATGTTAATTCCATCGGTAACTTGTTCAAGAAGGTAACTTCATAAACCGGACTAGGGTTCATGAAAAAGTAAAAAGGGTCCATCCCTTTCCACCCTCTCGCGGTGGTCCCATGAAACATACTCATCTTGTTGACCATCGCGACTGGCACAAGGTGGTCAGTCAACTCCGCAAACATAGCCGAGAATCGAAGTAGAAACGGTTCACGACACGTGGTGCCTTCCGGGCATATAGCCAAGTCACCTTCTTCTAGAAGCTTCTTGATCATGGCCGCGTCGGTATCACGATCACGCGATAACCTGACGGTTTTGATCGGGGAGATGATTTCTGACAGACGAGAGACAGAGTAGGTGACGGCGGCGATGGGACGACGGAGGGCGGTGGAGAGGAAAATGGGGTCGAGGAGGGTGCGGTGCGAGCATATGAAGAGGACACCTGTCTGTCCAGACGCTTTTTTGACTGATTGAGGAGGGTTTCCTTTGACTATGACACGGACCCCGAGGGCCCAAAAGGCCGTGTAGACTAGTGGCATCGGTAAGAGTGCACCCGCTGCGATGCGGATGCAGGCTAAGAGGAAACCAATTGGGATCCATAAGATGATGAGGATGGCTAATAATGGGGTGGGCTTTTGAACGAGTCGGCCATCATGGAACACAATGGGCTTTGGTAGCTTCTCGATTGGTACGGGCTTCAGTTTTGGGTTGTATGGTACAATATAAGCCTCCTGAACGTTGAAATTAAATATCATTTAGTCACTATATGTGAGTATCAAACGAAAACAAAAATGAAAATCATAAAATGCATAGGCTCATAAGTGTTTTATTCATATATTAGATGGATTTTTTTTTTTACCTTTTAAACTAAAACTACTAAAAAAGCACCGATTAAAACAACTTACATGTGTTTGACTTTTGAGTTGTAGCCGCTTGTGAAAGAAAATGGCTAGATTCTGGTCTTCAATTACACATGACGTTTTCTAACTGGTTGGTTTTGATTTAGAAACTTAGTTTTAAGTTCTAACTATTTCGTAAAGAAGATGACTAGATTTTAGTCATCAAGTAAGCATGATGTGTTTTCTGATCGATTGGCTTTGGTTTAAATACTAAGCTTTCAGTCACTTGAAAGATAATGGAGTGATTTATTAGTCATCAAATACATTTGATTTGTTCTAGTTAATATAATTGATTTTGTGGACCCATGTTCAACGCCAGATGTACTTGAAGGCTGAAATGAAATCTAGTAGTTTTTCTTTCATGAGCACCTACACCTCAGTCCACATGTGACATTTTTTTATTGTTGGTTTGAAGGCAGCAAAATTAATCATTATAACCGGCAAAAGCTTAGGTGACCGGTTTTAATTGGTTGTTTTGAGCATGTCTAGTTTTTTAACAGCCAAAAAATCAAAAAATAATGTTTATTTTTCAGAAAAAATTGTATTAGTATACATTTTAGTATTTTTTTCAAAAACAAAAACTTACTAATAAATGATTGTTTAACTAGAGATGTAAGCATATGTCACCTTGCACAATCGCATGAATGGAAAATCAGTATTTCGGTCACCAAGTCCAATTTCGGGTTGATAATCTCCAAATTCCTTAACAAGCGCTTTAGCTTTTTGATCATCCACAAGCACACCGGGGCTAACCACAAACCCAGTGGCTCGACCTCTATACGTCCCAATCTCGGTCCCCAAAACCACATCCGCACCCAAAAACTCCTTCAAAAAACCCTCAACCATAATCCTTGGGTTCGCGGTTAGCACGCACCGTTTCCCACAAGCCGAGAACACGCGCCATGACTCAGGATGCAAATCACTCGAGTAAAACTTAGGCAACACGGCTCGACCAACCGACTCAATGTCGGACACTTTCATCCCCGCGTAAGTTGCGAATATAAGGACTTGAATCCCCGCGGACTCGGATACAAAGTAGTATAAAAGTCCAGCCAATGGAGCCGATAGTAGGACCATAAGTAGCCGAAGTGGACCGCCGGCTTCAAAGGCAACTAGTGAAAAATATGGGAACGAACTTCGACCTCTTAGAAGGGTTCCGTCCATGTCGGCAACCACGGTATGGTTGTCACGTCCGGTGGACTTACATGTTTCCACCGGTGGAAATGTCATATTGTTATTATTATTATCCACCTTCATTTTGGATTGAAATATGAATTTGTGGAGAGATGTGTTAGAAATGCGTTTTAAAGAGGAAAACAAGTTAGCAACCAATCGATGCTTCATAGTTTCCAACGGAAAAGTCATCTGAGGACAAGTTTGGTTGGTGATAACAATATATCTTTCTATAAAGTGTTCTTGTTTTTGTAGCTACGTCAACTTGTGTAAATATCTATATGTATCATGTATTTATGCAATTATGCATGTTTGTATATATACACTCATACATATATATATGGAATTATATATTTTGTACGTCATTGTAATTCAGTGATTTAGTGATCCGGATTGTAAATTAATAAAATCATAAAGCATTGTTGGAGTGTGTTTGGTCATGTGTACGTACCCAATTACCGTGGCTAATTTAATCATAACTACGTAATTAAATTCTTAATCAACTTCTATCAGTGTCTTAGTTGGGTTGCTCCTTTTAAGATCAAGGGTTTGAGCACCGACGAAAATGATGATGTAAACTCATATTTGATTATTTTTAATTAGCGCATGATGGTGATAAACTTCAAACGTGTGTTACAAATCGAAGTTTGAAATCGCAAATTTAAACATGTAATATCTAAAATTAAACGTTAAAATTTTTATTTCTCGAAAACCATAGTGTTGTTTTTTATTGATCTCCAATTGTTTTTTATTTCTCGAAAATTTTTATTTCTCGAAAATCATTTTTGGCTTACTAGCTTTACACAAACTCGAGGTACCATTGATACAATAGGCCATTGGTCTCTAAATGTATTTATATCATCTATTAATGATTGATGCTGTTCTAAATAACTAATGCTTGTATTAATTTTGTATGTCAAAAACGATCCTTCTTTTGATGATGTATATAATTATATAAATACTATTATTTTAGGCCAATCGTATTATCATTACAAAGGCTATCAACTATAAATTTATGTATATGCGTGTAAAAGTAAAATACAAAAGGTTTTTGTATGTAAAGTGTACGAAGTCTATGTTATCATGCAACAAGGATTTTGTCTTGCGGGATTGTTATCATGAGAGAGAGAATTAGCACGCAAATGGTATATGTGTGTTACTTCTACTGGCGGAGCTTGAACAAAATCATTTAGGTGGCCGTGAATTTTTTTTGGAAAAAACAAAGAGAGTCCGGGCTATATACGTAAAAAAATTCTGACAAAAATCTCGAATTTTACACTACATATAAAAAAAAGGCAGGGACCGAGGCCACTCCTAGCCCTCACTAAGCTCCGCCCATGCTTCCACGTATCCGACTTCATATATACGTGATAATAATTATCAAGTGCTATTCTTTTTACGTGATAATTTCATTTCACCACCACTTCACACGCAACAAGAAATTTGTAGAATTACTAGGTCTTATATATATACAGGGCCGGCCCTGGGCAGGGGCGAAGTGGGCGGTCGCCCAGGGCCTATTTTCCAGAGGGGCCCATTCTCAGGCGAGACGAGCAGGGGCGGATCTACAAAAAAAAAAAAAAAATTCGTTAGAGGGATATTAATTGGGTGGTTTAACGAGTTCGGTGGTCTCGAAGGTGCATCGGGGGTGGAACCGCATGCTGGGGCCGATCGAGAAGCATTTACTGAAGCATTAATGGTGGTGGTTTGGCTGGGTAGAGAAGAAACAACCCACGGGTTCGGTTCAGGGGCGTGGGTCGCGTGGGTTGGGGCAAAGGTTTGGGGTTTTGCTGCTTTTAACCCTTGTGGCTTTAAGTTCAGTAAATGAGACACCATGTTAGATTTAAAAGTGTTTTGAAGTTTCATTTATTGGAATTTGACCACATAAACAAATAACCATTAATTTTTCTTATAAAACCTTTATTACTTTATAAAGTTTATATGTTTTCTTGCTTGTTTTGTAGTTTTTAATTTATAAAAGTATTCCCTCTATAAGTTCTAACTATGTACTTCATTGTCAGGATATTAACCCTTTTTTTTTTCTTTTCGTAATCTTTGTTGCACGTAAAATAATTAATACAAAATGTTAAATTTCATGAATGTTACACCGGAGAAGGAAATAACACCGGGCGATTCGTAACCACTGGAGAAGAAAGCAACACCGGGCGATTCGTAACCGCCGGAGAAGAAAGCAAAGCCGGACGATTCGTAACCACCGGAGAAGGAAGTAAATTCAGGCGATTTGGGACCAACAAGAACGACAACGGCAAATCGGAGACAAATCTGACCACTCCGAATAGAAACAGAGTGCGAAAGAATGTCAGAATGGATGAACTGGTAAAGACGAATAAATTACCGACCACAGATAAATCAGAAGAGATAGACGAATTAGTGAAGACAGGCGAATCGATGAAGACGAATAAATTACCGACCACAGATAAATCAGAGGAGATAGACGAATTAGTAAAGACAGGCGAATCGGCGAAGACGAATGAAAATCATCCGGAACATATTTCAGGCGACTACGAGATCATCGGAGACAACACACCGACCAAAATTCCGGCGAACCACAAACCTGTGAAGAAAGCGAAACATAGATCAAACAAATTGAAAACATGTTACTATTGCAGAGAATTGGGACATGTTGCTGCCGACTGTGGGATTAAAGAACGAATTGAAACTCAAGCCTTGATTGAACAGGCAATCAACGATGAGACCAGCGATCAATTATTCGACTACACCGAAGAATACGTGGTCATGGGAACGGAACATGGTCAGTGGGCAGATGTATGGTATGTAAACACTAAATCAAAGCATCATTATTCGAATTCCTTGAATCAGTTTCACAAAATCAAAAATTCATTTGGTATTGAGACAAGATTCTCGAAGAACAATAATAATATTTTGTTTATAAGAGGAGTGGGAATAATAAAATTGGTTCAAGATGACAAAACTGCCTTGCTTATACCAAGTGTATTTTACACAAAAGATTTGAATCGCAACGTACTCAGTCTTGAACAATTAAGACAGTAAGGGTATTTAATCGAGTGTTTTGGAGATAACTGCAAGATCAAACCTATGTTCACTGAAAATGCAAAACAAACCCATAAGAACAAGATTGCAGAAAATAAAACTGACATAGAAAAATTGATAAAAGCCTTAGGAGACGACAAAGAACAAGACAGGTATAAGGAAGATCACTTGAATGCCTATTTTCAAAACTTGGACTTAAATTGTCACACCCTAACCGGTGGCGGAAACACCGGCGTGACTTGATTGTTCATCACACGTGCCACTAAGTGTTACAATA
>WOUH02000039.1:7001805-7014611 GCA_009936405.2 Stevia rebaudiana | reverse complement strand
TATAGCCCTATACGTGGCGTATAGGGTTGGCAGGGGTGTGGGGTTATGGTTTGGGGTGTCCAAATAGCAATACCCATATGCAATGATTCAATAAAATGCTTTAAGTGTTGGTTATGTAATACCGTGTAATACACGGGTTTTAAGCTAATGTATATTATATGATTGTGTATTAAAATTAACATACTACACAATCATATGTAAAATAAACAGATATAAATAAAGTAATTTTTTTAAAAATTTGTAAAAAATAAAGTGCAATTTACTTGGTTTTAAAAGGAAAGTTTGAAAAATAAATAGTCTATTGACTCATAAACTGCATTTATTGTGTATCTCGTAGGTTAACATATTAGAATCCCTGAAATTGAGTTTTTAAAAGAAAAGTCTGAAAATAAATTGAATTTTATGTTTCATAATTGTTCACTTATTAAATAGAATTTATTAAATGTTTAAAAGAGAATGTTAATGTTTAAAAGATTGTGAAACAATCAACTGTCACGTATCATATAATTTAATAGAAGGTGACACGTGACAACATGTTACTTTTTATTAGATAGGATATTTTATTTATCACTTTGTAGCCTAAAAAAACTTTAATCTGGACAGACGAATGGCATTTTGGCAATACAAAATGCGTTCAAGAATTAGTAATACCATAATAACTTCAATCAGTCACCTTCCTATTACTTAAAATATGTGTGATAGTGGACACGTAAACGCCATACATCATACCGCCTCATGTTACACGTAAGAGGTAAAAGTATGTAAAAATATGTCAATGTTATACTAAAGAAGTCTCACAAAACCTGTAATTGTGAACTTGTGGTTGGTCAAAATCTCATTAGTAATATTTTTGTAAAGACCTTAAAGTACTTCCTAAAAAACAATGATAACAATAATTATAATATCCCTATCGGTTGGGGAGGGAAACAAAACCTTCTTTACAAAGATGGTGGATACATTCCCTATCAAGACGCGTTTGGCTGAGCGAGCAACTCGTCGGGTGAGAACAAAACCGTGAGAGCAATGGTGGTACGTTCCGGCCAAAGTGGACAATATCTTGATGCAGCCGACCCGGACTATTACAACTAGAAGAAAATTTTGAAAAAATTAACAAACATCGGCCTTTAGAGGTTATTTTCATGAACCATTTAGAAGAATTTTTATGTGAAAATAAAACTTTACCTTCGATCGATTCAGGTTTAGTGTCTTAAAGACACCTCAAGTAATTTACTCAATGACATTCCTTGATTCTTAAAGGGTTTATCAATTGACCCAAATATCCTTTCAATGTGGGCTTAACTTTCCACTCCATTTATAATTTGAATTATTTTACAAAAATCAAAGAGATTGATAGAAATTATGTTTTTATACAATTATATTTGCCCCACTTTTAACACAACTCGTTTACATGTTTCTTAAATGTATCCCAAATTTTTACCGAGTGTTTATGCTTGATATTAACTTATACACGCGATTTTACTTGAACTTTTGTCCAATGCCGGCCGAGCCATGCTTTTGATTTGCCATTTAGTTTTAACTTAGAACCGACAACATTGTCTTTGAGCTAACCGACATTGCCAATTCACAGTCGCAAGCAAAGTGTTGCGACTTTCATTTAAGTTGTGGTCTTTCGAAACTTAGTGTGCTTGATCAAGTATGCATTATATCATCAAAATGGGTAAATTATATATCCCAGTTTGTATAAAAACTAGACACGTCTCACAACCCTACTAACTACTCATAAATACACTTTTATTTCGATCTCTCCTAAAACATGTGTGTTTATAGAGGCACACTCAATACAAAACCAACTTTAACTAAAAATTTACCAAAACCAGATACACTTGTACATAATGCTTGTCAGATATAACAAGAGAGAGAAAGAGAGCGTGATAAACATTTACATAACCGTCTTGTGTATCTCAATAGGAGCATTACGTAAATATATTTATGTGATTCTCACAATTTTTAATTAAGATTGTTTAAGTACTATATGACCAAAAGCCATAATAAGACAAGCATTTTAAAGGACTTTTTATACACACATCACAATTTTGTGCATAAATCAACACCCAATATCACTTTTTGCCTGAAAACTAATAATAATCACAAACATCAAACACGTGCTAATAATTGCTAGAATAATAAAAGATAAACTATGACAGAGAGGAAAAAAAAAAAAAAAAAGGTTAAAATATTTTAATATTTACAAGGTGTACAAATGTTTCTTGGAATCTTTACTTTTAGAAAGAATAAGATGCTTGATGTCAGTGTAAGCCTTGAGTTCCTCCAAAGCATCAGATGTCATTCGCGACATAAACAATCCTGAACCGTTGGATTGCGCGTCCACATCATCACTGCAGCAACTAGAATCTTGTCTAAGTGGTGGTGCGGTTCTTAACATACGCACAAGTGCGCCTACTGCAGCATCTTGTGATTTTTTACCTTGTTTCCCACTCTGACTGTTGAATGCAAGATCACAACACAATACTTTAATAACTTTATAGATTCATAGATTATACATATTTAAAACAACTCCTATTTACCACATTGCCAATTTTAAAGTTTGGTCATCATTGCATTAACAAAGCATTTGTCCTAATAATAAGTTAGTTAAACTAAAAAAAGTGTCAAAATAATTAGAGTAAACTGCAGTTTTCGTCCCTGACATTTGCAAGGATTAACAGTTTTCGTTCTTAACGTTTCAAGTTTTAACAGTTTTCGTCCCTAACGTTTCAAGTCTTAACAGTTTCTGTCCCTAACGTTTCAAGTTTAACAGTTTTCTGTAAAGGGGTTAGGAACGAAAACTGTTAAGACTTGAAACCTTAGGGACTAAAACTGTTAAGGGTGGACTAAAACTGTTAAGGGTAGACTAAAATTGTTAACTCATGCAAACGTCAGGGACGGAAACTGCAGTTTACTCAAATAAGAGTTTACCTGACAGGGGAATCACAGGTATCAACATCATCAACAATAAACGGGCACGCGAATTCAATATCATCCAACTCATCTTGGAGAGACAATCTACTGGAGCTTCTAGAGAATCCAATACGCGGTGAACCACTTGATGATAATAAACCAGAAAACCTTCCAGAATCATCTTTGTTATCCCTTGATACCTGTGAATCAAACCAATATGAACCTTGTTGGAATTTAATCATGAAATTAGAATCAAAATCAAAGTAAAACAGAAAGTCAAACTGTTGGTTAAAAAGTCAACGACGGTTAGTAGTTAAAATTAGTTATGTAGCCGACTTTGGGTAGTTAATTAACTGTAATCTAGAAGGGTATAAATACCCTCATATGTTGTAACATTAAAAAATCAATCAATTTTAGTTTGTGTGTGTTAATTTCGTGTGTTTGACTTTCTGTGGTCAAAGGGTCTGCACATACAATGTGCAGAACCCAAAATCTGTTCTAATCGAATGTGTCAATTGATCCTATAATCGATTAACCTGGGCAACAAACGTCAGTTGCAGACTTGCATTCGCTTGCTTGATTAACAAATCGCGTAGAATACAATATTGAAATTATGATATTGATTACCTTGTGAGTAGGTGAGTAATGATTTGCTGAACCCGAACCAGAAGCAGAACTCAAATCCCCAATTCTAGACATTTCAGACTTTTTTAGGGATCTAATTGCAGACGGAGATTCATGCGATGAAAGCTCGTAACGCGTGCTTCGAGGCGATAATGGCGGGAGAGAGTGTCGATTAGGATCAGATAAATTAGGCGAAAGGTATCTGGGAGTTGTGGTGGTTAAAGGATTAGGTATACTAACGGGTGCGGTTTCTGACCGCAAACGAGACTGCATGTAATTCCCGCCATTTGAAAAGTACGTTGGCGGAGATGGAGAAAATGGCGGTGAATCATCAAAGCTGTGGTGAGTTGGTGGTTTAAAACTTTGAGTTCTTTGAGTATAAACATCATAAGAAGATGTTGGTGAAGATGATAAATCAAAACGCCCGCTAGAGGAGTGATGTGCAGCTGGCGGCCATTGGTTTTGACCGAACAGACCGCCACTTGACCAACTATGCGGGCGTTGTGGACCGCGTGTTGGTTCTCTGATAGGAAAAGATGTTGATGGTTTATTATCAGAAAAAGCCCTAAACGGGTCGGTTGCAGGACTACCAACATAATCTGTAATGATTTCAGGTGGAAACGATGATGAAGTTTCCAAATTGAAATCCGACAGACTTTCGCGGTATCTTACAGATATCGACAGACGCCCGTTTTGAGCTTCAACGGGTACAAAACTATAAAGTTTCATCATTTGTTCTTCTGATCTTGAAAAAGGGGTACTAAATGAAGACACTTTGTAAACTATATCAAAACCGCAATCTCTACCTTTATTTGATAGTTTTCTGTAAGCCCTAAAAGCTGGAAGAAGTCTCATCATGGTATACAAAGACCGCAATAATATGATAGATTTTTTATATGTTTTCTTATAAGATTCACTCAGTTGATGATTCTGAGATGTTCTTGAATACTCATATTGAACAACCCATCTCTCGATAACGGTTTCAACAATTGCCCCATATCCGGATCCATTTTGATCCAAATCGGGTATTTCTTGAACTAACACAATGTCAATTATCATGGGTTCCATTAAATTTCTATGCCAAAAGCTTAAACAATCTAACGCGGTTGGACGCTCGCCTAATGCTAGATTGAACCATTTGTCACTCTTTTTGACTTGATTACCTGATGATAAGTTGCTTGCACGAACATTAGGTCGAATTGAAGGAACCCTAGATTCCAACACGATATGCAAACTTTTCAATAGAAACTGAGAAACTATTTGGTCATTTCTTCCATGATCATGAGAATTGTTATACTGCAAGTCCATGCTCCTGTAAACTTAAAAATCACACTAAAATCCGATCCTCTTTTTCAACAGATCCAACCGTTAGCAGCTAGATTTCAGGAAATCTGCCAATTTTGAAGTCTAATCCAAGTTCTAATCACGAAACAAGCAATACCTAAAATGAATAACGAGTAAATAAGGTAATCATGTACAAACTATACACAAGTCATTAGCATAATTAGCATAACTAGCATAATCAAAATTGATTAGATTTCGAAAGGATTGAGAAATTACGTGATACGATAACAAATCAAGCTGAAGCGAATTCAAGTATACATTTTTGTTTGATCTAGAGGGAGATTAAAACCAGTAAAGCTAAGACTGGATTAAGAAGAAGATGAAATTTGTTCGATTAGAAGCATTATCAACAACGGTTGTTGGAAGCAAAATCAATCGACGTACCAGAGAGACGTGAGATCGAACAAAGGGAGAGCGATTGCGTACAAGATAGATTGGAAGTGACGATAAATAGAATTTGGGTTAATCCTAATCGCAATTGATTAGGATGAAAGATTCTTTTGACTTTGCCACTCATCGAATGACGTTACATCACAAATGAAAAACAAAATCACAAAAATAGCATTTTCAGTAAGACCGGTGTGGATTGTGGAATGTGGATGGGTTCGTTTGGTTGGTTTAGTTGGGTCTTAAATTTTTGGGCTAAAGATACAAATTTTTTTTGACACAATATTACAAAGATTTAGTTCAATAATCTTTTTACCTATAAGTTTTATGCGCCCCGACATATAAAACTATAAAGTATACAAATTAATATATATATATATATATATATATACACACACACAGAGGAAACTTCATTGCATAACCATAAAAAAAATTGGGGAACGAACATGAATAACAAATTTTATTCGTTTGGTTAATGAACGAACTTGAACCGAGGTCACATTCGTTCATTTATATTTGTTTACTTTCGTTTGTTTATCTCATTCATTAAATTAGTTTTATATCTTAAATAATTAATATTTAGTTTACTACCAACTTTTTACGTGTGTGATTTTTATTTTTAATTGACCGGCTTTTATGTTTATGAGTTTTAGATCAAGTGTTTAACATTTTATTTATTTAAGTTGATTCATATTTTTAACGTTTGGGACTCAGATGGTTGATTTTTATTTTTTTAGATTAATACAGGTTCGTTTGCGTTTATGAACAAGTATAATTTCTTAATGAACGAACATAAACAAAATTTTGTACTCGATTAGCGGTCGTGAACCGTTTATAAACTAGTTGAACGGTTAAAGAACGAACATGAACAAAAGCTCATTTGTGTTAGGTTCGCTTACAACAACTTATGTATCATCTATACATTGTTATTTTATACGACGAAACATTAAAGACCTCTCCATTTTATGAAGTCTTAGATACCTTTACCTTAATCACTTGAGCTAGAAATCATTAATCTATGCTTCAAATAGTTAGTAAGTATCCCGTGTGAACTAGTTTTCTTTATTTTATTTAACTAATACTTAGAGAAATAAAATTTTCATATAATAATTGATATGCAACTAAAAATTATAAAACATTACTTTAACATATTTATAAAACAAAACTCTAGCCTTATTTGTAGTTTAAAGCACCAATCAACAATCTGCTATTCAAATTGGTACATAGAAAAAGAAACAATAACTAAACATCTCCAATTCTTCATTTAAACACTGATTTTCAAAAGAAACATACGACTTTACCACTCAAAGAAACTATCCTTAGTATTAAACCTGACAGTATCTCTCAAAAGAAACTCACTTTAACATTTTATGAATTCAACCAACTATGTCCTCCTACCTCCTTTCCCTTTGTTCACCTCAGCCTCCCTACAAAATAAATAAATAAATAAATAAACAAATAAATAAATGAGTCCAACTTCCATTAAAAAAAGGATATGATTATAGATACGAATTTTGATAAACCATCTTTGACACCCTAAATATAATCAAAAAAACCATCTTTATCTTTTCTTCCTTTTTAATAAAAAAATAATAGATTCAGCGAACAAATTATGGGAACATGTCACATAATAGTAATTAAGTTTCAAAAGTGTTCCAATTAGGTCACTGATGCATCTTTTGCTCAAATTGGGTTACTAAACCTTCAAATCGGGTCATCATCGGATTTTGTTTGTTTCAAGAAAATAATGAAAGATAAGATTTGAGAGTTGAAATTTCTAATATATGTAATTGTATTAAAAAATAAAAAGAAATGGTTAATTCCATTAAAAAATATTAAAAAAAACTAAAATCCACGTCACCGTTCCATATTAGCATAAAAAAAAACAGAAAAAAAATTCTAATTGAAACAAAAAAAAATCATGTTAAAAACCCATAATTTAAATAAAACGTGAAAGCTGAGGGACCTAATTGGAACATTTTTTAAACTTGAATGACTTAATTGAAACTCTTTTGAAACTTGGTTACTATTCTACAAAGTTACCCCAAAAAAATATATATATGAAGTTCGGTTCAAAATTCAAATCACCAAACCGCAAACACCAGACCACCAAACCGGTAAAACGGAAAGTCCGTAATTATAGCAACGGTTCATGTTGGTTGGTGATTAATTCATAACATTTAAACGAAATTAGACGAGAAACATACCTTTGGATATGATCAAGAATAAGAAGTCTCGGTCCAGGTGGAATTTTCACATCGCGCAAAGCACTATCACACGCAAACAAATAATTATCAATAATTAATAATATCGTTATCAACGAACAAAACGAAGTTAAAGAATTATTAATTACCTGTCAGTAAGCAAAGGCAAAGTTGAATCGGTTAACAAACCACTTTTGAAATTCTTCTCGTAATTATGAAGACCCAGATTAGACAGCATGCCTCTAGTTTTACTATACAACACATCTTCAACTGGCGGTTTTGAAAACTTTTCCCCTAACTGCACGAACAAATAACAACTGATTTAGTTAGACCTGATTCAAATTATTTTCATGAATGTAATGTGACCCGTTTACCTTGTAAAGACCACCTTGCATAAGTGCGAAAAGTACACCAGATGAGACCACATTTGCAGCCAGGTTTGGACTTATTGGACCACCCATGCCACTAACTAATGTGAACGCTGCACCAGAACCAAAGGCGGCTGCCATACTGCAATTGATAGATTGGATTGGTTAATCGAACACGATCAACGTATTTATTATGGTTAAAATGTAAACCCTAACGAGTACACATATGATGTTGTGTTGTGTTTATATTGTGTTTCGAGTAAACCTGTTTAATGTTTGTTTGCGAGTATGAGTAATAGATTGTGAGTCGGTAACAATTTAAGCAATTAATGACTCTGACTCAATTACTCAGATGAAAATTTTCTTTGTATATGGTGTTGTTTTTATTGTTTGTTTTGTTATCTCTCATTCTCAATTAACAAAATCAAGTTTATATCTTTAAGTGTTAACACTTTTCAATAACCCTATCTAACTTCCAAAAACACTTCAACTTAAATACGTTAATAAGTAAACCTGTTTATTAAACGGATCATCTTCGGGTTGACCTGTTTATTAAATGGATTGTGTTCAAGTTGAAGTCTTTGTTAAACCGGTTATATTAGCCGACCCAAAACCTGATTATTGTTTGTTGGACATAAACTCGAACATGTTGCAAAGGGGCAAACGGGTCAATTGGGTTAGATAACCATAGTATCACTGATGTAATTAGTATTACAATGTAATTAATATGGGTCAAAAAGCTTACCTTGACTGCACATCCTCCTTGCCTCTTAATCTCTTCAAGACACAAGTTATGCCTGCATTGACACCTGTCATAACAGCAAAATTACGGGCTTGTATCAAAGGTCCTCCTGAAAGAGCCTGCAAATGCAGCAAACAGTTGACAAAAAACACTTTAGTAAGAGTTGTAAATAACGATATCGCACACGCGTGTCAAGTTACAAGATTTAAAAGGTGCGCATTGCGTTGGTACCTCGTAAAATAACTGATATTCTTACATAATGCTCAAATGTGAGCTTTCGTACAAGTCTACCAACCAGATTCACAGGTTTTGTAGCAAAAATTTACAAACATACATTGCTAAATTGACATAACATTAAGTTATTTTATTTTCTGTAAATTAGGGGTCTTATCAGAGCAACCTAATTTCCTGATTTTAATATCCTATTAACCATGTCTAACATGAACTGTTGCAAGATATAAGTCATCAGTACAGATTCATAACATCAAACAAACATAACAACAGCATGCCATGTCAATCAGAATTTGATAAAATCAACATAACTGAGTTGAAATTAAAATACAACCTGAGAATGTTAACTGTTGCAAGATATAAATCATCAGTACAGATTCATAACATCAAACAAACATAACAACAGCATGTCATATCAATCACAATTTGATAAAATCAACATAACTGAGTTGAAATTGAATAACAACCTGAGAATGTTAATTGTTGAAAAGATATAAATCATCAGTACAGATTCATAACATCAAACAGTCACAATTTGATAAATCAACATAACTGAGTTGAAACTGAAAAACGACCTGAGCTTGCTGGAGTGAAGCCATAGCCTGTGGACTAACGGCGCCGCCGGGAGGTGCGGGAGGTTGTAACGCCGAGAGGTCGCTGGTAAAAGTGCCCATAAGTCCGCCGATAGCGGCTCCCTGAACGGAGCTGGTGGCGGTGACGACGGCGGCTTCAACCGGCAACGATTGTTTGGCGAGCCAATCCTTGAATCCTGTTTCCAGTTCCTTGTACTTTGCTTGTAATTGAGTCACCGGATTGTGATTATGATGAGCCACCATCGCTAACACCGGTTTCTTTCCTTCCCCCATTCTCACCGTCGCCGTCGAGGAGTCTGCTGGATAGGCGGAGAAGTAAAAGTTTTTGATTGGGGATGGAGAACGAGTTTAGTTTGGTAAGATTATCTTTTTCTTTTGGGATAATTTCATATATATTCCTACAACTTTAAAAATTTCATATATATCACTAGATGCTTTAGAAAAAACCGAAAATTTCACAGAAACATAACCAAGGTTTTTATTTTGTTTTGTTTCAATTTAATCACTTATATATATATTTCGCTTAATTTGGGTCACTTAAACTTCAAACTGAGCCATCATCAGATTTTTGTATATCAAGGAATACAATGTATAAGATGATCTGAAGGTTAGGTTTTCTGATATATGTTAATTATTTTTAAAATAAAATCCATGTCATGACTTCACATCAACATCAAAATAAAAAAAAATATATTTACTAATCGAACCATGAAAAAAAAACATGCTAAAAAAATGTTAAAACCTATAATTTAATAAAATTTGAAAGTTAACTAACATAGTTGAAACACTTGTTAAACTTAAGTGACATAATTGAGACAAAATTAAAACTTGATTATGTTTTTACAAAGTTACACCTAAAAATATCACATATCTCCCTATAAATCTATCAAAAGATCATATAAATCCTTTTTAACTTATTTAACTAGAAATATCTTACATAACTCCATAAACTAAAATAACTCTTTGTTTTGAACATAAATTAATTAATTGAAAAGGTTTGCTCACATGTTCATCTGAAAGAATTACATCAAATGACAATACGCGATTTAATTTGTGTTCGGAATTTGGATTATATGTTGTCCAGCAACGTGACACCACCCATTTTAGATGATATAAACCTAAAAAATGTACAAAACAATTAATGCTTGTGATATATATACTTATATTGATAACGGACAAGTACTTACATGTCAAAACAAATAAATGATTATGTAACTCATATAAACAATATGACTTCAAATATCGCATAACTCGTATCATTAAATAACAAATTAAAGTTTATATATGTGTATAATGACATGTAAAATGATACCTTGTAAACACAGTGAACATAAGGAGTCGCATTTTCTATATATCGAAGATGTTTAAAAAAAGCTCACATCAATCTCTGGACATCATAGGTAATTTATAGAAAATTTCCTTAAAAACAAAATTCCTTGTAAGATTGATCGCACTTGCCACCATTGTCAACATAAAATCGTAAACCATCACGAGATGTAACACGGGCTGCAACTAGATAAAGTTGAGCATGTGTAAATACCGGGTTCACCAGATCGATCGATAAGCACAAACATGATTGAATGTGTGTCCTTCACTTTTATCAATAGTCATGGCAAAACAAACTTTTATGTGAAATACAAGAAGATGATGCGAAAAACACAACCAGGTCACAACGGTAAACAACAAATGCGGAATTATCTTCGTTCGACCAACCTTTTCCCGACCCAAATTGAACATGTGATGATACAAACAAATAGGAATACCAATGCAACAAAGTAACACCGAAATTTTAGCATGGAAAACCTCTCAATGTGAGAGTCCACGAGACTACTAGAGCCGCTTAAAATTCACTATCACCAAAATAAGAGCAATATAAAGTCTTCTCTAGGTATACTAGAGGCATACAACAATCATCATACACTTGAAATACATAACATCAAGCATATGGAAGTCATTATGGAACTAAATCAAAGACAAAAGGAAAGGAAACGGCAGCAGCGAACAGGGGTTCCAAAACCCGACTATCGGACGTCACGAAGACAATTCAACCGTTGGATAAGGTCGCTCCAATGTAGTGAAGACGCTGTCTAAAAAAGAGGACGATCCAACCGTTGAAACTCCAGGAAATGAACAAACACTGCAGCTATGTATTATCCGCAAATTTCAGGTAAACACTTCCGATTAAAAATTCCAATCTAATATATGTATTACGGCATAATGCGTTTACTCATTCTCAAAACCACATCGATAAGTAAACTCAAACGATTAATACCCGATCTCGTGAAAGAATTAACTAAAACGAAACAACACATCAATCCTCTTGGTGAGTTCGTAATCCTTTTTACTACTTTCATGTTTTTAACTCGGGGTACTTATAAACAAATTGAACTACTGTTTGCCTGTCATTATGTGATTGTATGCTTGTAAAATGTAGTCTTACATAAGATGGTCAGTTCTAGCAAATTAAGTCCCCTTTCGTAGCGAACACAATCAGTTAACTCACGGAACGAGCCGAATGGTGAATGTTGATAGTACTATTGGGCTGACAACCCCTTCCGCTAGTGGCAGTCACGCTGCCCGAACCCCTGGATAGGGATAATGGATGTTTATTACCCTGAACAGTTTGGATAGGTTTTGCGTTGCTAGGCATAACCACATGGGCATTTTATAGACTTATGTCTGTAAACTTTATTTGACGTCACCAGGGTTGATTGTGGTCTTGATGTAATTTACGATTGTACATGTATATAATGCGTTTATTGACAGGGCAAAGAGCATTTTATCGAATCATTGTTACGCACTCACCAACTTCATGTTGACCTTTCAAAACTAAACCTTTTTCAGGTGAAGCTCAAAGGCAATAGATAAGCTTGCACGATAGAAGCGAATCGCGAAGACGTTGATATATATATTATAGTTGTCCTACATGTTATGGATGTTGTCTTAGAAATAGTACTTGTATTATACCTTTAATGTATCTTGTTATAATTCAATGATGTATAATCTCTTATGTAATCATGTGCTTATGGACCGATCATGGTCGCACCCTCGAACTCCACAAGTCGCTTCCGCAGCCGATTGACCATTTCGAGGGGGTGTGACAGAGGAAGATGGAATCCTCAGCACCAATACGCTACAAGTCAAAACCCTACGTCAAACCCAACAGGATAAATGCCGTTGAGGAAGAAGAAGAAGACGAGGAGTATCCTAAACTAACAGATTATTGTTTTTCTGTTGAAGTTCCAGGGATAATGTATGCCATGCAAGGTTTAGGAGATAAAGCCAAGTGGCCAAAGATGTCAGGATCGAACCAGATTTGGATCTGTGATCTGTTACAACAATAAGCTGTGATTTCGATTGATTACAGGGCGGAAACAAGCAATCAATCTAAGTT